>JAGMVL010000745.1:0-270854 GCA_019202695.1 Populus x sibirica
GATTGTTAACTATATCCGGAGTTATAGAACTTCGATTCAAGCAAAATTTGTGGCGTTGGAAAGGTAAGACATGAGGCTACAAGTTCTATGTTTTGAGAAGAACCCGTTCTACCTCTAAGATAGTCAAAATCGCTCATTAACAAACACTTGGATTCTTACCGTCCAACTCCATCGTCCATTTTTGAACTGGTTTCTTGTCGACCTCTCTCGGATTGTTAACTATATCTGGATTATAGAACTCTGATTCAAGCAAAATTTGTGGCGTTGGAAAGGTAAGACATGGGGCTACAAGTTCTATGTTTTGAGAAGAACCAGTTCTACCTCCCAAGATAGTCAAAATCGCTCATTAACAAACACTTGGACTGTTAGTGTCCAATTTATTCTCTGTCCATTTTTGAACCTATTATCAGCACCTCTCCTCGGATTGTTAACTATATCTGGAGTTATAGAACTTCGATTCAAGCAAAATTTCTGGCGTTGGAAAGGTAAGACATGAGGCTACAAGTTCTATGTTTTGAGAAGAACCCGTTCTACCTCTAAGATAGTCAAAATCACTCATTAACAAACACTTGGATTTATTGTCCAACAAGTAATCGTGTTCATTTTTTGAAGTCAATTCCGTCCGACCTCTCCTCAGATTGTTAACTATATCCGAGTTATAGAACTTCTATTCGGCAAAATTTGTGGTGTTGGAAAGGTAAGACATGAGGCTACAAGTTCTATGTTTTGAGAAGAACCCTGTTTCTACCTCTAAGATAGTCAAAATCGATCATTAACAAACACTTGGATTGTTATTGTCCAACTCTATTAGTCTATTTTTGAACGTGACATCGACCTCTCCTCGATTGTTAACTATATCCGGAGTTATAGAACTTGATTCAAGCAAATTTGTGGCGTTGGAAAGGTAAGACATGAGGCTACAAGTTCTATGTTTTGAGAAGAACCCCGCTTTACCCTCTAAGATAGTCAAAATCACTTATTAACAAACACTTGACCGTTACGTCCAACTGTATCGTCCATTTTTGAACTATCTTCAACCGTCTCCTCGGATTGTTAACTATATCTGGAGTTATAGAACTTCGATTCAAGCAAAATTTATGGCGTTGGAAAGGTAAGACATGAGGCTACAAGTTCTATGTTTTGAGAAGAACCCCGTTCTACCTCTAAGATAGTCAAAATCGATCATTAACAAACACTTGGATTGTTATCGTCCAACCTTGCATCGTCTATTTTTGAATCAAGTATGTCTATTTTTGAATCATTCTTGTCTCGACCTCTCCTCCGATTGTTAACTATATCCGGAGTTATAGAACTCGATTCAGGCAAAATTTGTGGCGTTGGAAAGGTAAGACATGAGGCTACAAGTTCTATGTTTTGAGAAGAACCCAGCTTCTGCCTCTAAGATAGTCAAAATCACTCATTAACAAACACTTGGACTGTTATCGTCCAACTTCATCGGTCCATTTTTGAACTTGGTATCGTCCGACCTCTCTTCGATTGTTAACTATATCTGGAGTTATAGAACTTCGATTCAAGCAAAATTTGTGGCGTTGGAAAGGTAAGACATGAGGCTACAAGTTCTATGTTTTGAGAAGAACCCCGTTCTACCTCTAAGATAGTCAAAATCGCTCATTAACAAACACTTGGATTGTTACCGTCCAACCTATAGCATCCATTTTTGAACCGGTATCGTCCGACATCTCCTCGATTGTAAACTATATCCTGAGTTATAGAACTTCGATTCAAGCAAACTTTGTGGCGTTGGAAAGGTAAGACATGAGGCTACAAGTTCTATGTTTTGAGAAGAACCCCATTCTACCCGTAAGATAGTCAAAATCGCTCATTAACAAACATTTGGACCGTTAGTGTCCAATCTGCTATCGTCCATTTTTGAACTCTGTTAACCTCGACCTCTCCTCAGATTGTTAACAATATCTAGAGTTATAGAACTCGATTCAAGCAAAATTTATGGCGTTGGAAAGGTAAGACATGAGGCTACAAGTTCTATGTTTTGAGAAGAACCCAGTTCTGCCTCTAAGATAGTCAAAATCACTCATTAACAAACACTTGGACTCATTGTCCACTCAAGCCTTATCGGTCCATTTTTGTACTATTATGCGACCTCTCCTCAGATTGTTAACTATATCCTGGAGTTATAGAACTTCGATTCAAGCAAAATTTATGGCGTTGGAAAGGTAAGACATGAGGCTACAAGTTCTATGTTTTGAGAAGAACCCTGTTCTACCTCTAAGATAGTCAAAATCGATCATTAACAAACACTTGGATTGTTTGTCGAACTATTATTCGTCACATTTTTGAACTAATCGTCGTCTCGACCTCTCCTCGGATTGTTAACTATATCCGGAGTTATAGAACTTCGATTCAAGCAACATTTGTGGCGTTGGAAAGGTAAGACATGAGGCTACAAGTTCTATGTTTTGAGAAGAACCCCGTTCTACCTCTAAGATAGTCAAAATCACTTATTAACAAACACTTGGACATTCTTGTCCAACTTTACTGTCCATTTTTGAACTGTTACTATCGCGCTGCTCAGATTGTTAACTATATACGGAGTTATAGAACTTCGATTCAAGCAAAATTTATGGCGTTGGAAAGGTAAGACATGAGGCTACAAGTTCTATGTTTTGAGAAGAACCCTGTTCTACCTCTAAGATAGTCAAAATCGATCATTAACAAACACTTGGATTGTTCTTCGTCCAACCTATTCTGCAGTTATCTTGTCAAGCATTTTTGAGGATCTCAGTCTATTTTTGTAACGATCAGTCCGAATCCTCTCCTCGGATTGTTAACTATATCTGGAGTTATAGAACTTCGATTCAAGCAAAATTTGTGGCGTTGGAAAGGTAAGACATGAGGCTACAAGTTCTATGTTTTGAGAAGAACCGGTTCTACCTCTAAGATAGTCAAAATCACTCATTAACAAACACTTGGACTTGTTACTATCCAACATCTTTACGTCCATTTTTGAACTGTTATTGTCTCGACCTCTCCTCGGATTGTTAACTATATCTGGAGTTATAGAACTTCGATTCAAGCAAAATTTGTGGCGTTGGAAAGGTAAGACATGAGGCTACAAGTTCTATGTTTTGAGAAGAACCCCGTTCTACCTCTAAGATAGTCAAAATCGCTCATTAACAAACACTTGGATTGTTACCGTCCAACTGCTATTGTCCATTTTTGAACTGCACGTATCGTCGACCTCTCCTCGGATTGTTAACTATATCCGGAGTTATAGAACTACGATTCAAGCAAAATTTATGGCGTTGGAAAGGTAAGACATGAGGCTACAAGTTCTATGTTTTGAGAAGAACCCCGTTTACCCTCTAAGATAGTCAAAATCACTCATTAACAAACACTTGGATTATTCTTGTCCAACCTGACCCATGTCCATTTTGAATCTATTCTTGTCGACCTCTCCTCGGATTGTTAACTATATCTGGAGTTATAGAACTTCGATTCAAGCAAAATTTATGGCGTTGGAAAGGTAAGACATGAGGCTACAAGTTCTATGTTTTGAGAAGAACCTGGTTCTACCTCTAAGATAGTCAAAATCGATCATTAACAAACACTTGGATTGTTATTGTCCAACTATTACCGTCTATTTTTGATTTGGTATCTTTCGACCTCTCCTCGATTGTTAACTATATCTGGAGTTATAGAACTTCGATTCAAGCAAAATTTGTGGCGTTGGAAAGGTAAGACATGAGGCTACAAGTTCTATGTTTTGAGAAGAACCCCGTTCTACCCTCTAAGATAGTCAAAATCACTTATTAACAAACACTTGGATTCTTGTCCAACTCTTATCTGTCCATTTTTGAACTGTTACTATCTCGACCTCTCCTCGGATTGTTAACTATATCGGAGTTATAGAACTTCGATTCAAGCAAAATTTGTGGCGTTGGAAAGGTAAGACATGAGGCTACAAGTTCTATGTTTTGAGAAGAACCTCGTTCTACCTCTAAGATAGTCAAAATCGATCATTAACAAACACTTGGATTATTCTTGTCCAATGCATTCTTGTCTTTTTTGAACTGCAAGCATCTTTATTTTTAGGCTACGTTCCGACCTCTCCTCCAGATTGTTAACTATATCCGGAGTTATAGAACTTCGATTCAAGCAAAATTTGTGGCGTTGGAAAGGTAAGACATGAGGCTACAAGTTCTATGTTTTGAGAAGAACCCCGTTCTGCCTCTAAGATAGTCAAAATCACTCATTAACAAACACTTTGACTTATTCTTGTCAAACTGCATTCTTATCCATTTTTGAACCGTATCTTGTCGACCTCTCCTCGGATTGTTAACTATATCGCGGAGTTATAGAACTTCGATTCAAGCAAAATTTGTGGCGTTGGAAAGGTAAGACATGAGGCTACAAGTTCTATGTTTTGAGAAGAACCTGTTCTACCTCTAAGATAGTCAAAATCGCTCATTAACAAACACTTGGATTGTTCTTGTCCAACTAAGCATCGTCCATTTTTGAATTAGTTCTGTCGACATCTCCTCGATTGTAAACTATATCCGGAGTTATAGAACTTCGATTCAAGCAAACTTTGTGGCGTTGGAAAGGTAAGACATGAGGCTACAAGTTCTATGTTTTGAGAAGAACCCCATTCTACCGCTAAGATAGTCAAAATCGCTCATTAACAAACATTTGACTGTTAGTGTCCAACTCATTCTGGTCCATTTTTGAATCGTTATGTCGACCTCTCCTCGGATTGTTAACAATATCCGGAGTTATAGAACCTCGATTCAAGCAAAATTTATGGCGTTGGAAAGGTAAGACATGAGGCTACAAGTTCTATGTTTTGAGAAGAACCCAGTTACGCTCTAAGATAGTCAAAATCACTCATTAACAAACACTTGGATTCTTATGTCAACTGAACTTGTCCATTTTTGAACTATTACATCGTCGACCTCTCCTCGATTGTTAACTATATCTGGAGTTATAGAACTTCGATTCAAGCAAAATTTATGGCGTTGGAAAGGTAAGACATGAGGCTACAAGTTCTATGTTTTGAGAAGAACCCGGTTCCGCCTCTAAGATAGTCAAAATCACTCATTAACAAACACTTGGATTGTTATTGTCCATCAAATCAAGTATCGTCCATTTTTGAACTCGTTATTGTCGACCTCTCCTCAGATTGTTAACTATATCCGGAGTTATAGAACTTCGATTCAAGCAAAATTTATGGCGTTGGAAAGGTAAGACATGAGGCTACAAGTTCTATGTTTTGAGAAGAACCCCGTTCTACCTCTAAGATAGTCAAAATCACTCATTAACAAACACTTGGATTGTTATGTCCAAACTTCTACTGTCCATTTTTGAATTTTGTATCGACCTCTCTCCTCAGATTGTTAACTATATCTGGAGTTATAGAACTTCGATTCAAGCAAAATTTATGGCGTTGGAAAGGTAAGACATGAGGCTACAAGTTCTATGTTTTGAGAAGAACCCCGTTCTACCTCTAAGATAGTCAAAATCGATCATGTAACAAACACTTGGATTGTTCTTAGTCCAAACTTCTATCGTCTATTTTTTGAATTTATTTTTCGTTATCGACCTCTCCTCGGATTGTTAACTATATCCGGAGTTATAGAACTTCGATTCAAGCAAAATTTGTGGCGTTGGAAAGGTAAGACATGAGGCTACAAGTTCTATGTTTTGAGAAGAACCCGCTTCTGCGCCTCTAAGATAGTCAAAATCACTCATTAACAAACACTTGGATTGTTACGTCCAACTATTATGCTTGTCCATTTTTGAACTGTTCTTATCGACCTCTCCTCGGATTGTTAACTATATCTGGAGTTATAGAACTTCGATTCAAGCAAAATTTGTGGCGTTGGAAAGGTAAGACATGAGGCTACAAGTTCTATGTTTTGAGAAGAACCCTGTTCTACCTCTAAGATAGTCAAAATCGCTCATTAACAAACACTTGGATTGTTATTGTCCAATCATTTCTGTCCATTTTTGAACTCATTATCGTCTCGACATCTCCTCAGCTTGTAAACTATATCTGGAGTTATAGAACTTCGATTCAAGCAAACTTTGTGGCGTTGGAAAGGTAAGACATGAGGCTACAAGTTCTATGTTTTGAGAAGAACCCCATTCTACCTGTAAGATAGTCAAAATCGCTCATTAACAAACACTTGGATTGTTAGTGTCCTTCCTTTACTCGTCCATTTTTGAATCATATCTTGTCGACCTCTCCTCAGATTGTTAACAATATCGGAGTTATAGAACTTCGATTCAAGCAAAATTTGTGGCGTTGGAAAGGTAAGACATGAGGCTACAAGTTCTATGTTTTGAGAAGAACCCCGTTCTGCCTCTAAGATAGTCAAAATCACTCATTAACAAACACTTGGATTATTCTTGTCCAATTTACTCGTCCATTTTTGAATCTGTCTTGTCGACCTCTCCTCGATTGTTAACTATATCTCGGAGTTATAGAACTTCGATTCAAGCAAAATTTATGGCGTTGGAAAGGTAAGACATGAGGCTACAAGTTCTATGTTTTGAGAAGAACCCGATTCTACCTCTAAGATAGTCAAAATCGATCATTAATAAACACTTGGATTGTTATGTCCAACTATTATCGTCCATTTTTGAATGGTATTCGTCTCGACCTCTTCTCGGATTGTTAACTATATCAGGAGTTATAGAACTTCGATTCAAGCAAAATTTGTGGCGTTGGAAAGGTAAGACATGAGGCTACAAGTTCTATGTTTTGAGAAGAACCCAGTTCTACCTCTAAGATAGTCAAAATCACTCATTAACAAACACTTGGATATTCTTGTCCAAATCTTACGTCCATTTTTGAACTGTTCTTGTCGACCTCTCCTCGGATTGTTAACTATATCCGGAGTTATAGAACTTCGATTCAAGCAAAATTTGTGGCGTTGGAAAGGTAAGACATGAGGCTACAAGTTCTATGTTTTGAGAAGAACCCTCGTTCTACCTCTAAGATAGTCAAAATCGCTCATTAACAAACACTTGGATTGTTACGTCCAACTTTCATCGTCCATTTTTGAAAGTTATCGCTCGACCTCTCCTCGGATTGTTAACTATATCTGGAGTTATAGAACTTCGATTCAAGCAAACTTTGTGGCATTGGAAAGGTAAGACATGAGGCTACAAGTTCTATGTTTTGAGAAGAACCCCATTCTACCTCTAAGATAGTCAAAATCGCTCATTAACAAACATTTGGACCGTTAGTGTCCAATCATTCTTGTCCATTTTTGAATTCTTGTGACGACCTCTCCTCAGATTGTTAACTATATCTGGAGTTATAGAACTTCGATTCAAGCAAAATTTGTGGCGTTGGAAAGGTAAGACACGAGGCTACAAGTTCTATGTTTTGAGAAGAACCCGGTTCTGCCTCTAAGATAGTCAAAATCACTCATTAACAAAACACTTGGATTATGTCCAACCGTTATTGTCCATTTTTGAACTATTATCGTCACGACCTCTCCTCGGATTGTTAACTATATCTCGGAGTTATAGAACTTCGATTCAAGCAAAATTTATGGCGTTGGAAAGGTAAGACATGAGGCTACAAGTTCTATGTTTTGAGAAGAACCCTGTTCTACCTCTAAGATAGTCAAAATCGATCATTAACAAACACTTGGATTGTTTGTCCAACCAGCTGTTATTGTCTATTTTTGAACATGTTTACAGTATCGACCTCTCCTCGGATTGTTAACTATATCTGGAGTTATAGAACTCGATTCAAGCAAAATTTGTGGCGTTGGAAAGGTAAGACATGAGGCTACAAGTTCTATGTTTTGAGAAGAACCCCGTTCTACCTCTAAGATAGTCAAAATCACTCATTAACAAACACTTGGATTGTTATCGTCCAACCTTTACTCTGTCCATTTTTGAACTTTATCTTGTCCGACCTCTCCTCGGATTGTTAACTATATCTCGGAGTTATAGAACTTCGATTCAAGCAAAATTTGTGGCGTTGGAAAGGTAAGACATGAGGCTACAAGTTCTATGTTTTGAGAAGAACCCCGTTCTACCTCTAAGATAGTCAAAATCGCTCATTAACAAACACTTGGATTGTTACTGTCCAACTTATTACTATCCATTTTTGAACCGTTACTCTCTCGACCTCTCCTCAGATTGTTAACTATATCTGGAGTTATAGAACTTCGATTCAAGCAAACTTTGTGGCGTTGGAAAGGTAAGACATGAGGCTACAAGTTCTATGTTTTGAGAAGAACCCCATTCTACCTCTAAGATAGTCAAAATCGCTCATTAACAAACACTTGGATTGTTACTGTCCAACCGTTATCGTCCATTTTTGAACCGTGCGTCTCGACCTCTCCTCGCATTGTTAACTATATCTCGGGAGTTATAGAACTTCGATTCAAGCAAACTTTGTGGCATTGGAAAGGTAAGACATGAGGCTACAAGTTCTATGTTTTGAGAAGAACCCCATTCTACCTCCGTAAGATAGTCAAAATCGCTCATTAACAAACATTTGACCGTTAGTGTCCAACTCTACTGTCCATTTTTGACTATCGTCTCGACCTCTCCTCAGATTGTTAACTATATCGGAGTTATAGAACTTCGATTCAAGCAAAATTTGTGGCGTTGGAAAGGTAAGACACGAGGCTACAAGTTCTATGTTTTGAGAAGAACCCAGCTTTACCTCTAAGATAGTCAAAATCACTCATTAACAAACACTTGGATTATTCTTGTCCAACCTTTACTATCCATTTTTGAACTGTTCTTCGTCTCGACCTCTCCTCGGATTGTTAACTATATACGGAGTTATAGAACTTCGATTCAAGCAAAATTTATGGCGTTGGAAAGGTAAGACATGAGGCTACAAGTTCTATGTTTTGAGAAGAACCCCGTTCTACCTCTAAGATAGTCAAAATCGATCATTAACAAACACTTGGATTGTTACTGTCCAACTATTATCGTCTATTTTTGAACATTCTTTGCCGACCTCTCCTCGGATTGTTAACTATATCTCGGAGTTATAGAACTTGGATTCAAGCAAAATTTGTGGCGTTGGAAAGGTAAGACATGAGGCTACAAGTTCTATGTTTTGAGAAGAACCCCGTTCTACCTCTAAGATAGTCAAAATCACTCATTAACAAACACTTGAATGTTATTCTTGTCCAACTCTTACCGTCCATTTTTGAACCTATTCGTATCGACCTCTCCTCGGATTGTTAACTATATCCGGAGTTATAGAACTTCGATTCAAGCAAAATTTGTGGTGTTGGAAAGGTAAGACATGAGGCTACAAGTTCTATGTTTTGAGAAGAACCTCGTTCTACCTCTAAGATAGTCAAAATCGCTCATTAACAAACACTTGGATTGTTCTTGTCCAACTCGTCCATTTTTGAATCATGTTACCGTCTCGACCTCTCCTCGGATTGTTAACTATATCTGGAGTTATAGAACTTCGATTCAAGCAAAATTTATGGCGTTGGAAAGGTAAGACATGAGGCTACAAGTTCTATGTGTTGAGAAGAACCCTGTTCTACCTCTAAGATAGTCAAAATCGATCATTAACAAACACTTGGATTATTCTTTGTCAACTGTTATTGTCTCATTTTTGAATGAACATTCTTGAGTCGACCTCTCCTCGGATTGTTAACTATATCTCGGAGTTATAGAACTTCGATTCAAGCAAACTTTATGGCGTTGGAAAGGTAAGACATGAGGCTACAAGTTCTATGTTTTGAGAAGAACCCCATTCTACCTCTAAGATAGTCAAAATCGCTCATTAACAAACACTTGGAGTTAGTGTCCAACTCTTCACTATCCATTTTTGAATTCTTGTCCGACCTCTCCTCGATTGTTAACTATATCTGGAGTTATAGAACTTCGATTCAAGCAAACTTTGTGGCGTTGGAAAGGTAAGACATGAGGCTACAAGTTCTATGTTTTGAGAAGAACCCCATTCTACCTGTAAGATAGTCAAAATCGCTCATTAACAAACATTTGATTGTTAGTGTCCAACCGTTATCGTCCATTTTTGAACTGTTCTTGTCGACCTCTCCTCGGATTGTTAACTATATCTGGAGTTATAGAACTCGATTCAAGCAAAATTTCTGGCGTTGGAAAGGTAAGACATGAGGCTACAAGTTCTATGTTTTGAGAAGAACCCGGTTCTGCCTCTAAGATAGTCAAAATCACTCATTAACAAACACTTGGATCATTCTTGTCCAACTCATCGTCCATTTTTGAAATTGCTTGTTCGACCTCTCCTCGGATTGTTAACTATATCTGGAGTTATAGAACTTCGATTCAAGCAAAATTTGTGGCGTTGGAAAGGTAAGACATGAGGCTACAAGTTCTATGTTTTGAGAAGAACCCCATTCTACCTGTAAGATAGTCAAAATTGCTCATTAACAAACATTTGGACTGTTAGTGTCCAACATTCTTGTCTATTTTGAAGCTAGTATCGTTCGACCTCTCCTCGATTGTTAACTATATCTCGGAGTTATAGAACTCGATTCAAGCAAAATTTGTGGCGTTGGAAAGGTAAGACATGAGGCTACAAGTTCTATGTTTTGAGAAGAACCCAGTTCTGCCTCTAAGATAGTCAAAATCACTTATTAACAAGCACTTGGATGTTACTTGTCCAACTCTTCTGTCCATTTTTGAACCATTCGTCTCGACTTCTCCTCGGATTGTTAACTATATCTCGGAGTTTTAGAACTTCGATTCAAGCAAAATTTATGGCGTTGGAAAGGTAAGACATGAGGCTACAAGTTCTATGTTTTGAGAAGAACCCTGTTCTACCTCTAAGATAGTCAAAATCGATTATTAACAAACACTTGGATTGTTACTTGTCCAACTGTTACTCGTCTATTTTTGAACTATTCTTGTCGACCTCTCCTCGGATTGTTAACTATATCCGGAGTTATAGAACTCGATTCAAGCAAAATTTGTGGCGTTGGAAAGGTAAGACATGAGGCTACAAGTTCTATGTTTTGAGAAGAACCCGTTCTGCCTCTAAGATAGTCAAAATCACTCATTAACAAACACTTGGAGTCATTCTGTCCAACTGTTACTGTCCATTTTTGAACTATTCTTGTCTCGACCTCTCCTCAGATTGTTAACTATATCTGGAGTTATAGAACTTCGATTCAAGCAAAATTTGTGGCGTTGGAAAGGTAAGACATGAGGCTACAAGTTCTATGTTTTGAGAAGAACCCCGTTCTACCTCTAAGATAGTCAAAATCGATCATTAACAAACACTTGGATTGTTCTTGTCCAATCTATTCTTGTCCATTTTTGAACTGTTATCGTCTGACCTCTCCTCAGATTGTTAACTATATCTGGAGTTATAGAACTTCGATTCAAGCAAAATTTGTGGCGTTGGAAAGGTAAGACATGAGGCTACAAGTTCTATGTTTTGAGAAGAACCCCGGTCTACCTCTAAGATAGTCAAAATCACTCATTAACAAACACTTGGATTGTTCTTGTCAACTGTTCTGTCCATTTTTGAACGGCATATTCTTGTCGACCTCTCCTCGATTGTTAACTATATCTGGAGTTATAGAACTTCGATTCAAGCAAAATTTGTGGCGTTGGAAAGGTAAGACATGAGGCTACAAGTTCTATGTTTTGAGAAGAACCCCGTTCTACCTCTAAGATAGTCAAAATCGCTCATTAACAAACACTTGGATTGTTACTTGTCCAACTACATTATCGTCCATTTTTGAACTTCTTTACACTGTCTCGACATCTCCTCGGCTTGTAAACTATATCGCGGAGTTATAGAACTTCGATTCAAGCAAACTTTGTGGCGTTGGAAAGGTAAGACATGAGGCTACAAGTTCTATGTTTTGAGAAGAACCCCATTCTACCTGTAAGATAGTCAAAATCGCTCATTAACAAACATTTGGATTATTAGTGTCCAACTGTTATTTCGTCCATTTTTGAATCTGTTCGTGTCGACCTCTCCTCGGATTGTTAACAATATCCTGGAGTTATAGAACTTCGATTCAAGCAAAATTTCTGGCGTTGGAAAGGTAAGACATGAGGCTACAAGTTCTATGTTTTGAGAAGAACCCAGTTCTGCCTCTAAGATAGTCAAAATCACTCATTAACAAACACTTGGATTATTCTTGTCCAACATTATCTGTCCATTTTTGAACTGTTATCTTGTCGACCTCTCCTCGGATTGTTAACTATATCTGGAGTTATAGAACTTCGATTCAAGCAAAATTTATGGCGTTGGAAAGGTAAGACATGAGGCTACAAGTTCTATGTGTTGAGAAGAACCTTGTTCTACCTCTAAGATAGTCAAAATCGATCATTAACAAACACTTGGATTGTTACTTGTCCAATCTTGTCTATTCGTCTATTTTTGAATTCTATGTCTCGACCTCTCCTCGATTGTTAACTATATCTCCGGAGTTATAGAACTTCGATTCAAGCAAAATTTGTGGCGTTGGAAAGGTAAGACATGAGGCTACAAGTTCTATGTTTTGAGAAGAACCCCGTTCTACCTCTAAGATAGTCAAAATCACTCATTAACAAACACTTGATTATTCTTGTCCAACTTTATCTTGTCCATTTTTGAATTCATGTCGACCCTCTCCTCGGATTGTTAACTATATCTGGAGTTATAGAACTTCGATTCAAGCAAAATTTGTGGTGTTGGAAAGGTAAGACATGAGGCTACAAGTTCTATGTTTTGAGAAGAACCTCGTTCTACCTCTAAGATAGTCAAAATCGCTCATTAACAAACACTTGGATTGTTACGTAGTGTCCAACTCTTTCGTCCATTTTTGAACTTCTTGTCGACCTCTCCTCGGATTGTTAACTATATCTGGAGTTATAGAACTTCGATTCAAGCAAAATTTATGGCGTTGGAAAGGTAAGACATGAGGCTACAAGTTCTATGTGTTGAGAAGAACCCCTGTTCTACCTCTAAGATAGTCAAAATCGATCATTAACAAACACTTGGATTGTTCTTGTCCAACTTGCTACGGTCCATTTTGAACTGGTAATCGTTCGACCTCTCCTCGATTGTTAACTATATCTCGGAGTTATAGAACTTCGATTCAAGCAAAATTTCTGGCGTTGGAAAGGTAAGACATGAGGCTACAAGTTCTATGTTTTGAGAAGAACCCCGTTCTACATCTAAGATAGTCAAAATCACTCATTAACAAACACTTGGACGTTATCTGTCCAACTCTTACCGTCCATTTTTGAATCTGTTATCGTCTCGACCTCTCTCGGATTGTTAACTATATCTGGAGTTATAGAACTTCGATTCAAGCAAAATTTGTGGTGTTGGAAAGGTAAGACATGAGGCTACAAGTTCTATGTTTTGAGAAGAACCTCGTTCTACCTCTAAGATAGTCAAAATCGCTCATTAACAAACACTTGGATTGTTTACTGTCCAACTATTTTGTCCATTTTTGAACTGTTCTTATGTCGACCTCTCCTCAGATTGTTAACTATATCTGGAGTTATAGAACTTCGATTCAAGCAAAATTTCTGGCGTTGGAAAGGTAAGACATGAGGCTACAAGTTCTATGTTTTGAGAAGAACCCAGTTCTGCCTCTAAGATAGTCAAAATCACTCATTAACAAACACTTGAATTCTATGTCCAACTCTTATGTCCATTTTTGAACTCAATTACCGTCGACCTCTCCTCGATTGTTAACTATATCTGGAGTTATAGAACTTCGATTCAAGCAAACTTTGTGGCGTTGGAAAGGTAAGACATGAGGCTACAAGTTCTATGTTTTGAGAAGAACCCCATTCTACCCGTAAGATAGTCAAAATCGCTCATTAACAAACATTTGGATTGTTAGTGTCCAACAATTACATGTCCATTTTTGAACTATGTTATCTTCTCGACCTCTCCTCGGATTGTTAACTATATCTGGAGTTATAGAACTCTAATTCAAGCAAAATTTGTGGCGTTGGAAAGGTAAGACATGAGGCTACAAGTTCTATGTTTTGAGAAGAACCCAGTTCTGCCTCTAAGATAGTCAAAATCACTCATTAACAAACACTTGGATTGTTACTGTCCAACTGTTACTGTCCATTTTTGAACTGTTATCGTGTCGACCTCTCCTCGATTGTTAACTATATCTCGGAGTTATAGAACTTCGATTCAAGCAAAATTTATGGCGTTGGAAAGGTAAGACATGAGGCTACAAGTTCTATGTGTTGAGAAGAACCCCGTTCTACCTCTAAGATAGTCAAAATCGATCATTAACAAACACTTGGATTGTTCTTGTCCAAACTATTATCGTCTATTTTTGAACTGTACGTCTTGTCGACCTCTCCTCGGATTGTTAACTATATCTGGAGTTATAGAACTTCGATTCAAGCAAAATTTCTGGCGTTGGAAAGGTAAGACATGAGGCTACAAGTTCTATGTTTTGAGAAGAACCCCGTTCTACCTCTAAGATAGTCAAAATCACTCATTAACAAACACTTGGACAAGTTATTGTCCAACTCTTATCGTCCATTTTTGAACTGTTATCGTCTCGACCTCTGCTCGATTGTTAACTATATCTCGGAGTTATAGAACTTCGATTCAAGCAAAATTTGTGGTGTTGGAAAGGTAAGACATGAGGCTACAAGTTCTATGTTTTGAGAAGAACCTCGTTCTACCTCTAAGATAGTCAAAATCGCTCATTAACAAACACTTGGATTGTTCTTGTCCAACTTGCATTGTCCATTTTTGAACTATTCTTGTCGACCTCTCCTCAGATTGTTAACTATATCCGGAGTTATAGAACTTCGATTCAAGCAAAATTTATGGCGTTGGAAAGGTAAGACATGAGGCTACAAGTTCTATGTGTTGAGAAGAACCCGTTCTACCTCTAAGATAGTCAAAATCGATCATTAACAAACACTTGGATTGTTCTTGTCCAACTTAGTCTTGTCTATTTTTTGAAGTTCTTGTCGACCTCTCCTCGGATTGTTAACTATATCCGGAGTTATAGAACTTCGATTCAAGCAAAATTTCTGGCGTTGGAAAGGTAAGACATGAGGCTACAAGTTCTATGTTTTGAGAAGAACCCCGTTCTACCTCTAAGATAGTCAAAATCACTCATTAACAAACACTTGGATTGTCTTGTCCAACTCTTATCTGTCCATTTTTGAATTCATTCGTCGACCTCGCCTCGGATTGTTAACTATATCTCGGAGTTATAGAACTTCGATTCAAGCAAAATTTGTGGTGTTGGAAAGGTAAGACATGAGGCTACAAGTTCTATGTTTTGAGAAGAACCTCGTTCTACCTCTAAGATAGTCAAAATCGCTCATTAACAAACACTTGGATTGTTCATGTCCAACTCATTCTTGTCCATTTTTGAAGCTCATTCGTTCGACCTCTCCTCGGGATTGTTAACTATATCTCGGAGTTATAGAACTTCGATTCAAGCAAAATTTATGGCGTTGGAAAGGTAAGACATGAGGCTACAAGTTCTATGTTTTGAGAAGAACCCCGTTCTACCTCTAAGATAGTCAAAATCGCTCATTAACAAACACTTGGATTGTTCTTGTCCAACCTTATTCTTGTCCATTTTTGAACCTGTTATCGTCGACCTCTCCTCGGATTGTTAACTATATGCGGAGTTATAGAACTTCGATTCAAGCAAAATTTGTGGCGTTGGAAAGGTAAGACATGAGGCTACAAGTTCTATGTTTTGAGAAGAACCCCGTTCTACCTCTAAGATAGTCAAAATCACTCATTAACAAACACTTGGACTGTTCTTGTCCAACTCTTATTCTGTCCATTTTTGAACGTATTCTTGTCGACCTCTGCTCGGATTGTTAACTATATCTGGAGTTATAGAACTTCGATTCAAGCAAAATTTGTGGTGTTGGAAAGGTAAGACATGAGGCTACAAGTTCTATGTTTTGAGAAGAACCTCGTTCTACCTCTAAGATAGTCAAAATCGCTCATTAACAAACACTTGGATTGTTATTGTCCAACTTTTATCCATTTTTGAATCTATTCTTGTCGACCTCTCCTCGGATTGTTAACTATATCCGGAGTTATAGAACTTTGATTCAAGCAAAATTTATGGCGTTGGAAAGGTAAGACATGAGGCTACAAGTTCTATGTTTTGAGAAGAACCCCGTTCTACCTCTAAGATAGTCAAAATCACTCATTAACAAACACTTGGATTATTCTTGTCCAACTCTTATTCTGTCCATTTTTGAAGCTATTCTTGCTCGACCTCTCCTCGGATTGTTAACTATATCTCGGAGTTATAGAACTTCGATTCAAGCAAAATTTGTGGTGTTGGAAAGGTAAGACATGAGGCTACAAGTTCTATGTTTTGAGAAGAACCCCTCGTTCTACCTCTAAGATAGTCAAAATCGCTCATTAACAAACACTTGGATTGTTAGTGTCCAACTCATTCTTGTCCATTTTTGAACTGTTATTGTCGACCTCTCCTCGGATTGTTAACTATATCTGGAGTTATAGAACTTCGATTCAAGCAAAATTTCTGGCGTTGGAAAGGTAAGACATGAGGCTACAAGTTCTATGTTTTGAGAAGAACCCAGTTCTACCTCTAAGATAGTCAAAATCACTCATTAACAAACACTTGAGATTCTTGTCCAACTCTTATTGTCCATTTTTGAACTGTTACTATCGACCTCTGCTCGGATTGTTAACTATATCGGAGTTATAGAACTTCGATTCAAGCAAAATTTGTGGTGTTGGAAAGGTAAGACATGAGGCTACAAGTTCTATGTTTTGAGAAGAACCTCGTTCTACCTCTAAGATAGTCAAAATCGCTCATTAACAAACACATGGATTGTTATTGTCCAAGTCTATTGTTGTCCATTTTTGGTATTCTTATGCTCGACCTCTCCTCGGATTGTTAACTATATCCGGAGTTATAGAACTTCGATTCAAGCAAAATTTGTGGCGTTGGAAAGGTAAGACATGAGGCTACAAGTTCTATGTTTTGAGAAGAACCCCGTTCTACCTCTATGATAGTCAAAATCACTCATTAACAAACACTTGGATTGTTCTTGTCCAACTCTTTCTCGTCCATTTTTGAACTTTATTGTTCGACCTCTCCTCGGATTGTTAACTATATCTGGAGTTATAGAACTTCGATTCAAGCAAAATTTGTGGTGTTGGAAAGGTAAGACATGAGGCTACAAGTTCTATGTTTTGAGAAGAACCCCGTTCTGCCTCTAAGATAGTCAAAATCACTCATTAACAAACACTTGGTTATTCTTGTCCAACTGTTATTCTTGTCCATTTTTGAACTATTCTTGCTCGACCTCTCCTCGGATTGTTAACTATATCTCGGAGTTATAGAACTTCGATTCAAGCAAACTTTGTGGCGTTGGAAAGGTAAGACATGAGGCTACAAGTTCTATGTTTTGACAAGAACCCCATTCTACCTGTAAGATAGTCAAAATCGCTCATTAACAAACATTTGGATTGTTAGTGTCCAAGCATTCTTGTCCATTTTTGAACTGCTATTGTTGTCGACCTCTCCTCGGATTGTTAACTATATCTGGAGTTATAGAACTTCGATTCAAGCAAAATTTATGGCGTTGGAAAGGTAAGACATGAGGCTACAAGTTCTATGTTTTGTGAAGAACCCTGTTCTACCTCTAAGATAGTCAAAATCGATCATTAACAAACACTTGGATTGTTATTCTTGTCCAACCGTTACTATCCATTTTTGAACTGTTACTTGTCTCGACCTCTCCTCGATTGTTAACTATATCCGGAGTTATAGAACTTCGATTCAAGCAAAATTTATGGCGTTGGAAAGGTAAGACATGAGGCTACAAGTTCTATGTTTTGAGAAGAACCCTGTTCTACCTCTAAGATAGTCAAAATCACTCATTAACAAACACTTGGATTGTTAGTGTCCAACTCTTATGTCCATTTTTGAACTGTTACTATCCGACCTCTGCTCGGATTGTTAACTATATCCCGGAGTTATAGAACTTCGATTCAAGCAAAATTTGTGGCGTTGGAAAGGTAAGACCTGAGGCTACAAGTTCTATGTTTTGAGAAGAACCCAGTTCTGCCTCTAAGATAGTCAAAATCACTCATTAACAAACACTTGGAGTTATTCTTGTCCAACTGTTACTATCCATTTTTGAACTGTTACTGTCTGACCTCTCCTCAGATTGTTAACTATATCTGGAGTTATAGAACTTCGATTCAAGCAAAATTTATGGCGTTGGAAAGGTAAGACATGAGGCTACAAGTTCTATGTTTTGAGAAGAACCCTGTTCTACCTCTAAGATAGTCAAAATCGATCATTAACAAACACTTGGATTGTTACTTGTCCAACTGTATTATCGTCTATTTTTGAACTGGTATTCTTGTCGACCTCTCCTCAGATTGTTAACTATATCTGGAGTTATAGAACTTCGATTCAAGCAAAATTTGTGGCGTTGGAAAGGTAAGACATGAGGCTACAAGTTCTATGTTTTGACAAGAACCCCATTCTACCTGTAAGATATAGTTAACAAACACTTGGATTGTTCTTGTCCAACTCATTACTCGTCTATTTTTGAACTCCATCGTCGACCTCTCCTCGGATTGTTAACTATATCTCGGAGTTATAGAACTTCGATTCAAGCAAAATTTGTGGCGTTGGAAAGGTAAGACATGAGGCTACAAGTTCTATGTTTTGAGAAGAACCCCGTTCTACCTCTAAGATAGTCAAAATCGCTCATTAACAAACACTTGGATTGTTCATGTCCAACTAGTATTCTGTCCATTTTTGAAGCTGCATTCTCTCGACCTCTCCTCGGATTGTTAACTATATCCGGAGTTATAGAACTTCGATTCAAGCAAACTTTGTGGCGTTGGAAAGGTAAGACATGAGGCTACAAGTTCTATGTTTTGAGAAGAACCCCATTCTACCTCTAAGATAGTCAAAATCGCTCATTAACAAACATTTGGATTGTTAGTGTCCAAGCTATTCTGTCCATTTTTGAACTATTCTTCGTCGACCTCTCCTCGGATTGTTAACTATATCGGAGTTATAGAACTTCGATTCAAGCAAAATTTGTGGCGTTGGAAAGGTAAGACATGAGGCTACAAGTTCTATGTTTTGAGAAGAACCCGTTCTGCCTCTAAGATAGTCAAAATCACTCATTAACAAACACTTGGATTATTCTTGTCCAACCGTTATCGTCTATTTTTGAACTATTCTTGTCTCGACCTCTCCTCAGATTGTTAACTATATCTCGGAGTTATAGAACTTCGATTCAAGCAAAATTTATGGCGTTGGAAAGGTAAGACATGAGGCTACAAGTTCTATGTTTTGAGAAGAACCCCGTTCTACCTCTAAGATAGTCAAAATCACTCATTAACAAACACTTGGATTGTTCTTGTCCAACTCTTCTTGTCCATTTTTGAACTGTTACTCGTCTCGACCTCTCCTCGGATTGTTAACTATATCTCCGGAGTTATAGAACTTCGATTCAAGCAAAATTTATGGCGTTGGAAAGGTAAGACATGAGGCTACAAGTTCTATGTTTTGAGAAGAACCCGTTCTACCTCTAAGATAGTCAAAATCGATCATTAACAAACACTTGGATTGTTCTTTGTCCAAGCTCCATTCTTGTCTATTTTTGAGTACTGTTACTGTCGACCTCTCCTCGGATTGTTAACTATATGCGGAGTTATAGAACTTCGATTCAAGCAAAATTTGTGGCGTTGGAAAGGTAAGACATGAGGCTACAAGTTCTATGTTTTGAGAAGAACCCAGTTCTGCCTCTAAGATAGTCAAAATCGCTCATTAACAAACACTTGGATTATTACTGTCCAACTTATTCTGTCCATTTTTGAGACTATCGTGACCTCTCCTCGGATTGTTAACTATATCTGGAGTTATAGAACTTCGATTCAAGCAAAATTTGTGGTGTTGGAAAGGTAAGACATGAGGCTACAAGTTCTATGTTTTGAGAAGAACCTCGTTCTACCTCTAAGATAGTCAAAATCGCTCATTAACAAACACTTGGATTGTTCTTGTCCAAGCTTTATTCTTGTCCATTTTTGAACTATTCTTGTCGACCTCTCCTCGGATTGTTAACTATATCTGGAGTTATAGAACTTCGATTCAAGCAAAATTTGTGGCGTTGGAAAGGTAAGACATGAGGCTACAAGTTCTATGTTTTGAGAAGAACCCCGTTCTACCTCTAAGATAGTCAAAATCGCTCATTAACAAACACTTGGATTGTTTCTTGTCCAACCTGTTCTCTGTCCATTTTTGAAATTCTTGTCGACCTCTCCTCGGATTGTTAACTATATCTGGAGTTATAGAACTTCGATTCAAGCAAAATTTGTGGCGTTGGAAAGGTAAGACATGAGGCTACAAGTTCTATGTTTTGAGAAGAACCCCGTTCTACCTCTAAGATAGTCAAAATCGCTCATTAACAAACACTTGGATTGTTCTTGTCCAACTTTCTTGTCCATTTTTGAACTGTTACTATCGTCGACCTCTCCTCGGATTGTTAACTATATCTGGAGTTATAGAACTTCGATTCAAGCAAAATTTGTGGCGTTGGAAAGGTAAGACATGAGGCTACAAGTTCTATGTTTTGAGAAGAACCCCGTTCTACCTCTAAGATAGTCAAAATCGCTCATTAACAAACACTTGGATTGTTAGTGTCCAACTGTTATCTGTCCATTTTTGAATCTGTATCGTGTCGACCTCTCCTCGGATTGTTAACTATATCTGGAGTTATAGAACTTCGATTCAAGCAAAATTTGTGGCGTTGGAAAGGTAAGACATGAGGCTACAAGTTCTATGTTTTGAGAAGAACCCTGTTCTACCTCTAAGATAGTCAAAATCACTCATTAACAAACACTTGGATTGTTCCCGTCCAACATTGTTACTGTCCATTTTTGAAGCTGTTATTGTCGACCTCTCCTCGGATTGTTAACTATATCGGAGTTATAGAACTTCGATTCAAGCAAAATTTATGGCGTTGGAAAGGTAAGACATGAGGCTACAAGTTCTATGTTTTGAGAAGAACCCGTTCTACCTCTAAGATAGTCAAAATCGCTCATTAACAAACACTTGGATTGTTCTTGTCCAACTATTCTTGTCCATTTTTGAACTGCATTCTGTCGACCTCTCCTCAGATTGTTAACTATATCCGGAGTTATAGAACTTCGATTCAAGCAAAATTTGTGGCGTTGGAAAGGTAAGACATGAGGCTACAAGTTCTATGTTTTGAGAAGAACCTCGTTCTACCTCTAAGATAGTCAAAATCGCTCATTAACAAACACTTGGATTATTCTTGTCCAACTGACATTCTTGTCCATTTTTGAAATTCGTATCGACCTCTCCTCAGATTGTTAACTATATCTGGAGTTATAGAACTTCGATTCAAGCAAAATTTGTGGCGTTGGAAAGGTAAGACATGAGGCTACAAGTTCTATGTTTTGAGAAGAACCCCAGTTCTACCTCTAAGATAGTCAAAATCGCTCATTAACAAACATTTGATTGTTAGTGTCCAACATGTTATCGTCCATTTTTGAACTGTTACTCGTCTCGACCTCTCCTCGGATTGTTAACTATATCTGGAGTTATAGAACTCGATTCAAGCAAAATTTGTGGCGTTGGAAAGGTAAGACATGAGGCTACAAGTTCTATGTTTTGAGAAGAACCCGTTCTACCTCTAAGATAGTCAAAATCACTCATTAACAAACACTTGGATTCTTGTCCAACTTCTTCTGTCCATTTTTGAAGTATTCTTGTCGACCTCTCCTCAGATTGTTAACTATATCTGGAGTTATAGAACTTCGATTCAAGCAAAATTTATGGCGTTGGAAAGGTAAGACATGAGGCTACAAGTTCTATGTTTTGAGAAGAACCCCGTTCTACCTCTAAGATAGTCAAAATCGCTCATTAACAAACACTTGGATTGTTATTGTCCAACTCGTTACTGTCCATTTTTGAACTGTTATGTCTTGTCGACCTCTCCTCAGATTGTTAACTATATCTGGAGTTATAGAACTTCGATTCAAGCAAAATTTATGGCGTTGGAAAGGTAAGACATGAGGCTACAAGTTCTATGTTTTGAGAAGAACCCCCGTTCTACCTCTAAGATAGTCAAAATCGCTCATTAACAAACACTTGGATTGTTCTTGTCCAACTCTTACTGTCCATTTTTGAACTATTCTTGTCGACCTCTCCTCAGATTGTTAACTATATCTGGAGTTATAGAACTTCGATTCAAGCAAAATTTATGGCGTTGGAAAGGTAAGACATGAGGCTACAAGTTCTATGTTTTGAGAAGAACCTCGTTCTACCTCTAAGATAGTCAAAATCGCTCATTAACAAACACTTGGATTGTTACTGTCCAACTGTTACTGTCCATTTTTGAACTGTTATTCGTGTCGACCTCTCCTCGGATTGTTAACTATATCTCGGAGTTATAGAACTTCGATTCAAGCAAAATTTGTGGCGTTGGAAAGGTAAGACATGAGGCTACAAGTTCTATGTTTTGAGAAGAACCCCGTTCTACCTCTAAGATAGTCAAAATCGCTCATTAACAAACACTTGGATTGTTCTTGTCCAACTATTACTATCCATTTTTGAACTGTATTCTTGTCGACCTCTCCTCGGATTGTTAACTATATCTCGGAGTTATAGAACTTCGATTCAAGCAAAATTTGTGGCGTTGGAAAGGTAAGACATGAGGCTACAAGTTCTATGTTTTGAGAAGAACCCGTTCTACCTCTAAGATAGTCAAAATCGCTCATTAACAAACACTTGGATTATTATTGTCCAACTGTTACTGTCCATTTTTGAACTATTCATTGTCGACCTCTCCTCAGATTGTTAACTATATCTGGAGTTATAGAACTTCGATTCAAGCAAAATTTGTGGCGTTGGAAAGGTAAGACATGAGGCTACAAGTTCTATGTTTTGAGAAGAACCCCGTTCTACCTCTAAGATAGTCAAAATCGCTCATTAACAAACACTTGGATTGTTACTGTCCAACTATTATCGTCCATTTTTGAAGCTTCACTGTCGACCTCTCCTCGGATTGTTAACTATATCTGGAGTTATAGAACTTCGATTCAAGCAAAATTTGTGGCGTTGGAAAGGTAAGACATGAGGCTACAAGTTCTATGTTTTGAGAAGAACCCCGTTCTACCTCTAAGATAGTCAAAATCGCTCATTAACAAACACTTGGATTGTTCTTGTCCAACTTGCATCGTCCATTTTTGAACTATTCTTGTCGACCTCTCCTCGGATTGTTAACTATATCTGGAGTTATAGAACTTCGATTCAAGCAAAATTTGTGGCGTTGGAAAGGTAAGACATGAGGCTACAAGTTCTATGTTTTGAGAAGAACCCCGTTCTACCTCTAAGATAGTCAAAATCGCTCATTAACAAACACTTGGATTGTTAGTGTCCAACTATTCCTGTCCATTTTTGAAGCTATTCTTGTCGACCTCTCCTCGGATTGTTAACTATATCCGGAGTTATAGAACTTCGATTCAAGCAAAATTTGTGGCGTTGGAAAGGTAAGACATGAGGCTACAAGTTCTATGTTTTGAGAAGAACCCCGTTCTACCTCTAAGATAGTCAAAATCACTCATTAACAAACACTTGGATGTTATTCTTGTCCAACTCTTCTTGTCCATTTTTGAATTCTTGTCGACCTCTCCTCAGATTGTTAACTATATCCGGAGTTATAGAACTTCGATTCAAGCAAAATTTATGGCGTTGGAAAGGTAAGACATGAGGCTACAAGTTCTATGTTTTGAGAAGAACCCCGTTCTACCTCTAAGATAGTCAAAATCGCTCATTAACAAACACTTGGATTGTTAGTCCGTCCAACTCATTATTGTCCATTTTTGAACTGTTATTCTTCGACCTCTCCTCAGATTGTTAACTATATGCGGAGTTATAGAACTTCGATTCAAGCAAAATTTATGGCGTTGGAAAGGTAAGACATGAGGCTACAAGTTCTATGTTTTGAGAAGAACCCCGTTCTACCTCTAAGATAGTCAAAATCGCTCATTAACAAACACTTGGATTGTTATTGTCCAACTGTTACTCTGTCCATTTTTGAACTGTTACTGTCTCGACCTCTCCTCAGATTGTTAACTATATCAGGAGTTATAGAACTTCGATTCAAGCAAAATTTGTGGCGTTGGAAAGGTAAGACATGAGGCTACAAGTTCTATGTTTTGAGAAGAACCCCGTTCTACCTCTAAGATAGTCAAAATCGCTCATTAACAAACACTTGGATTGTTACTGTCCAACTGTTACTGTCCATTTTTGAACTGTTACCGTCGACCTCTCCTCGGATTGTTAACTATATCCGGAGTTATAGAACTTCGATTCAAGCAAAATTTGTGGCGTTGGAAAGGTAAGACATGAGGCTACAAGTTCTATGTTTTGAGAAGAACCTCGTTCTACCTCTAAGATAGTCAAAATCGCTCATTAACAAACACTTGGATTGTTACTGTCCAACTGTTACTGTCCATTTTTGAACTGTTACTGTCTGACCTCTCCTCAGATTGTTAACTATATCTGGAGTTATAGAACTTCGATTCAAGCAAAATTTGTGGCGTTGGAAAGGTAAGACATGAGGCTACAAGTTCTATGTTTTGAGAAGAACCCCATTCTACCTCTAAGATAGTCAAAATCGCTCATTAACAAACATTTGGATTGTTAGTGTCCAACCGTTACTATCCATTTTTGAATCTATTTTACTCGACCTCTCCTCGGATTGTTAACTATATCTCGGAGTTATAGAACTTCGATTCAAGCAAACTTTGTGGCGTTGGAAAGGTAAGACATGAGGCTACAAGTTCTATGTTTTGAGAAGAACCCCATTCTACCTCTAAGATAGTCAAAATCGCTCATTAACAAACATTTGACTGTTAGTGTCCAAGCTCACTGTCCATTTTTGAACTATTCTTGTCGACCTCTCCTCAGATTGTTAACTATATCTGGAGTTATAGAACTTCGATTCAAGCAAAATTTGTGGCGTTGGAAAGGTAAGACATGAGGCTACAAGTTCTATGTTTTGAGAAGAACCCGGTTCTACCTCTAAGATAGTCAAAATCACTCATTAACAAACACTTGGGTATTCTTGTCCAACTCTTACTGTCCATTTTTGAACTGTTACTGTCTGACCTCTGTTCAGATTGTTAACTATATCTGGAGTTATAGAACTTCGATTCAAGCAAAATTTATGGCGTTGGAAAGGTAAGACATGAGGCTACAAGTTCTATGTTTTGAGAAGAACCCTGTTCTACCTCTAAGATAGTCAAAATCGATCATTAACAAACACTTGGATTGTTCGTGTCCAACTGTTACTGTCCATTTTTGAACTGTTATTCGTCTCGACCTCTCCTCGGATTGTTAACTATATCTGGAGTTATAGAACTTCGATTCAAGCAAAATTTGTGGCGTTGGAAAGGTAAGACATGAGGCTACAAGTTCTATGTTTTGAGAAGAACCTCGGTTCTACCTCTAAGATAGTCAAAATCGCTCATTAACAAACACTTGGATTGTTCTTGTCCAACTGTTACTGTCCATTTTTGACTGTTACTGTCGACCTCTCCTCGGATTGTTAACTATATCTGGAGTTATAGAACTTCGATTCAAGCAAAATTTGTGGTGTTGGAAAGGTAAGACATGAGGCTACAAGTTCTATGTTTTGAGAAGAACCTCGTTCTACCTCTAAGATAGTCAAAATCGCTCATTAACAAACACTTGGATTGTTATGTCCAACCTGTTCGTCCATTTTTGAATCTATTGTTGTCGACCTCTCCTCAGATTGTTAACTATATCTGGAGTTATAGAACTTCGATTCAAGCAAAACTTTATGGCGTTGGAAAGGTAAGACATGAGGCTACAAGTTCTATGTTTTGAGAAGAACCCCATTCTACCTCTAAGATAGTCAAAATCGCTCATTAACAAACATTTGGATTGTTAGTGTCCAACTATTCACTGTCCATTTTTGAACTGTTATTGTCTCGACCTCTCCTCGGATTGTTAACTATATCTGGAGTTATAGAACTCGATTCAAGCAAAATTTGTGGCGTTGGAAAGGTAAGACATGAGGCTACAAGTTCTATGTTTTGAGAAGAACCCGTTCTACCTCTAAGATAGTCAAAATCACTCATTAACAAACACTTGGATTCTTGTCCAACTGTTACTATCCATTTTTGAAGCTGTCATTCTTGTCGACCTCTCCTCAGATTGTTAACTATATCTGGAGTTATAGAACTTCGATTCAAGCAAAATTTATGGCGTTGGAAAGGTAAGACATGAGGCTACAAGTTCTATGTTTTGAGAAGAACCCTGTTCTACCTCTAAGATAGTCAAAATCGATCATTAACAAACACTTGGATTATTCTTGTCCAATCTGTTATTATCGTCTATTTTTGAACTGTTACTGTCTGACCTCTCCTCAGATTGTTAACTATATCTGGAGTTATAGAACTTCGATTCAAGCAAAATTTGTGGCGTTGGAAAGGTAAGACATGAGGCTACAAGTTCTATGTTTTGAGAAGAACCTCGTTCTACCTCTAAGATAGTCAAAATCGCTCATTAACAAACACTTGGATTGTTCTTGTCCAAGCTGTTCTTGTCCATTTTTGAACTATTCTTGTCGACCTCTCCTCGGATTGTTAACTATATCTGGAGTTATAGAACTTCGATTCAAGCAAAATTTGTGGTGTTGGAAAGGTAAGACATGAGGCTACAAGTTCTATGTTTTGAGAAGAACCCCATTCTACCTCTAAGATAGTCAAAATCGCTCATTAACAAACATTTGGACTGTTAGTGTCCAACTGTTACTGTCCATTTTTGAACTGTTACTGTCTGACCTCTCCTCAGATTGTTAACTATATCTGGAGTTATAGAACTTCGATTCAAGCAAACTTTGTGGCATTGGAAAGGTAAGACATGAGGCTACAAGTTCTATGTTTTGAGAAGAACCCCGTTCTACCTCTAAGATAGTCAAAATCGCTCATTAACAAACACTTGGATTTGTTAGTGTCCAAGCTGTTACTTGTCCATTTTTGAACTGTTCTTGCTCGACCTCTCCTCGGATTGTTAACTATATCTGGAGTTATAGAACTTCGATTCAAGCAAAATTTATGGCGTTGGAAAGGTAAGACATGAGGCTACAAGTTCTATGTTTTGAGAAGAACCCCGTTCTACCTCTAAGATAGTCAAAATCACTCATTAACAAACACTTGGATTGTTCTTGTCCAACTCTTACTGTCCATTTTTGAGTATTCTTGTCGACCTCTCCTCGGATTGTTAACTATATCTGGAGTTATAGAACTTCGATTCAAGCAAAATTTGTGGCGTTGGAAAGGTAAGACATGAGGCTACAAGTTCTATGTTTTGAGAAGAACCCGTTCTACCTCTAAGATAGTCAAAATCGCTCATTAACAAACACTTGGATTATTCTTGTCCAAGCTATTACTGTCCATTTTTGAACCTATTCGTTATCGACCTCTCCTCAGATTGTTAACTATATCTGGAGTTATAGAACTTCGATTCAAGCAAAATTTGTGGCGTTGGAAAGGTAAGACATGAGGCTACAAGTTCTATGTTTTGAGAAGAACCCCGTTCTACCTCTAAGATAGTCAAAATCGCTCATTAACAAACACTTGGATTGTTACTGTCCAACTCTATTCTTGTCCATTTTTGAAATGTTCTTGTCGACCTCTCCTCGGATTGTTAACTATATCCGGAGTTATAGAACTTCGATTCAAGCAAAATTTGTGGCGTTGGAAAGGTAAGACATGAGGCTACAAGTTCTATGTTTTGAGAAGAACCTCGTTCTACCTCTAAGATAGTCAAAATCGCTCATTAACAAACACTTGGATTGTTACTGTCCAACTGTTACTGTCCATTTTTGAACTATTCTGTCCGACCTCTCCTCGGATTGTTAACTATATCTGGAGTTATAGAACTTCGATTCAAGCAAAATTTATGGCGTTGGAAAGGTAAGACATGAGGCTACAAGTTCTATGTTTTGAGAAGAACCCCATTCTACCTCTAAGATAGTCAAAATCGCTCATTAACAAACATTTGGACTGTTAGTGTCCAAACTATTCTGTCCATTTTTGAACATTCTTGTCTGACCTCTCCTCAGATTGTTAACTATATCTGGAGTTATAGAACTCTGATTCAAGCAAAATTTGTGGCGTTGGAAAGGTAAGACCTGAGGCTACAAGTTCTATGTTTTGAGAAGAACCCAGTTCTGCCTCTAAGATAGTCAAAATCACTCATTAACAAACACTTGGACTGTTACTGTCCAACTGTTACTATCCATTTTTGAGTATTCTTTGTCGACCTCTCCTCGGATTGTTAACTATATCTGGAGTTATAGAACTTCGATTCAAGCAAAATTTATGGCGTTGGAAAGGTAAGACATGAGGCTACAAGTTCTATGTTTTGAGAAGAACCCCGTTCTACCTCTAAGATAGTCAAAATCGATCATTAACAAACACTTGGATTGTTCTTGTCCAACTGTTACTGTCTATTTTTGAACTGTTACTGTCTGACCTCTCCTCAGATTGTTAACTATATCTGGAGTTATAGAACTTCGATTCAAGCAAAATTTGTGGCGTTGGAAAGGTAAGACATGAGGCTACAAGTTCTATGTTTTGAGAAGAACCTCGTTCTACCTCTAAGATAGTCAAAATCGCTCATTAACAAACACTTGGATTGTTACTGTCCAATTGTTACTGTCTGACCTCTCCTCAGATTGTTAACTATATCTGGAGTTATAGAACTTCGATTCAAGCAAAATTTATGGCGTTGGAAAGGTAAGACATGAGGCTACAAGTTCTATGTTTTGAGAAGAACCCCATTCTACCTGTAAGATAGTCAAAATCGCTCATTAACAAACATTTGGACTGTTAGTGTCCAACTGTTACCGTCCATTTTTGAACTGTTACTTTGTCGACCTCTCCTCGATTGTTAACTATATCCGGAGTTATAGAACTTCGATTCAAGCAAACTTTGTGGCGTTGGAAAGGTAAGACATGAGGCTACAAGTTCTATGTTTTGAGAAGAACCCCATTCTACCTCTAAGATAGTCAAAATCGCTCATTAACAAACACTTGGATTGTTAGTGTCCAACTGTTACTGTCCATTTTTGAATTGTTATCGGTCGACCTCTCCTCGGATTGTTAACTATATCTGGAGTTATAGAACTTCGATTCAAGCAAAATTTATGGCGTTGGAAAGGTAAGACATGAGGCTACAAGTTCTATGTTTTGAGAAGAACCCCGTTCTACCTCTAAGATAGTCAAAATCACTCATTAACAAACACTTGGATTGTTCTTGTCCAACTCTTATCCATTTTTGAACTGTTACTGTCTGACCTCTCCTCAGATTGTTAACTATATCTGGAGTTATAGAACTTCGATTCAAGCAAAATTTGTGGCGTTGGAAAGGTAAGACATGAGGCTACAAGTTCTATGTTTTGAGAAGAACCTCGTTCTACCTCTAAGATAGTCAAAATCGCTCATTAACAAACACTTGGATTGTTACTTGTCCAACTCATTCTGTCCATTTTTGAACTGTTATTCTTGTCGACCTCTCCTCGGATTGTTAACTATATCCGGAGTTATAGAACTTCGATTCAAGCAAAATTTGTGGCGTTGGAAAGGTAAGACATGAGGCTACAAGTTCTATGTTTTGAGAAGAACCCCGTTCTACCTCTAAGATAGTCAAAATCGCTCATTAACAAACACTTGGATTGTTATTGTCCAACTGTTATCTGTCCATTTTTGAAATGTTAAGTCGTCGACCTCTCCTCGGATTGTTAACTATATCTGGAGTTATAGAACTTCGATTCAAGCAAAATTTGTGGCGTTGGAAAGGTAAGACATGAGGCTACAAGTTCTATGTTTTGAGAAGAACCCCATTCTACCCTCTAAGATAGTCAAAATCGCTCATTAACAAACATTTGGATTGTTAGTGTCCAACTGTTACTGTCCATTTTTGAACTGTTACGTCTCGACCTCTCCTCGGATTGTTAACTATATCTGGAGTTATAGAACTTCGATTCAAGCAAACTTTCTGGCGTTGGAAAGGTAAGACATGAGGCTACAAGTTCTATGTTTTGAGAAGAACCCCATTCTACCTCGTAAGATAGTCAAAATCGCTCATTAACAAACATTTGGACCGTTAGTGTCCAACTTACTGTCCATTTTTGAACTCATTCTTGTCGACCTCTCCTCGGATTGTTAACTATATCTGGAGTTATAGAACTTCGATTCAAGCAAAATTTATGGCGTTGGAAAGGTAAGACATGAGGCTACAAGTTCTATGTTTTGAGAAGAACCCCGTTCTACCTCTAAGATAGTCAAAATCACTCATTAACAAACACTTGGATTGTTCTTGTCCAACTCTGTTACTATCCATTTTTGAACTATTCTTGTCGACCTCTCCTCAGATTGTTAACTATATCTGGAGTTATAGAACTTCGATTCAAGCAAAATTTATGGCGTTGGAAAGGTAAGACATGAGGCTACAAGTTCTATGTTTTGAGAAGAACCTCGTTCTACCTCTAAGATAGTCAAAATCGCTCATTAACAAACACTTGGATTGTTACTGTCCAACTGTTACTGTCCATTTTTGAAATGTTAATCTTGTCGACCTCTCCTCAGATTGTTAACTATATCTGGAGTTATAGAACTTCGATTCAAGCAAAATTTGTGGTGTTGGAAAGGTAAGACATGAGGCTACAAGTTCTATGTTTTGAGAAGAACCTCGTTCTACCTCTAAGATAGTCAAAATCGCTCATTAACAAACACTTGGATTGTTCTTGTCCAACTTCTTGTCCATTTTTGAATGTTATCTTGTCGACCTCTCCTCAGATTGTTAACTATATCTCGGAGTTATAGAACTTCGATTCAAGCAAAATTTGTGGTGTTGGAAAGGTAAGACATGAGGCTACAAGTTCTATGTTTTGAGAAGAACCCCATTCTACCTGTAAGATAGTCAAAATCGCTCATTAACAAACATTTGATTGTTAGTGTCCAACTATTATGGTCCATTTTTGAACTATTCTTGTCGACCTCTCCTCGGATTGTTAACTATATCTCGGAGTTATAGAACTTCGATTCAAGCAAACTTTGTGGCATTGGAAAGGAAAGACATGAGGCTACAAGTTCTATGTTTTGAGAAGAACCCCATTCTCCTCTAAGATAGTCAAAATCGCTCATTAACAAACATTTGGACTGTTAGTGTCCAACTGTTATTTCGTCCATTTTTGAACTGTTACTGTCTGACCTCTCCTCAGATTGTTAACTATATCTGGAGTTATAGAACTTCGATTCAAGCAAAATTTCTGGCGTTGGAAAGGTAAGACATGAGGCTACAAGTTCTATGTTTTGAGAAGAACCCCGTTCTACCTCTAAGATAGTCAAAATCACTCATTAACAAACACTTGGACTGTTACTGTCCAACTCTTACTGTCCATTTTTGAACGCTTTATCGTCTCGACCTCTGCTCAGATTGTTAACTATATCCGGAGTTATAGAACTTCGATTCAAGCAAAATTTATGGCGTTGGAAAGGTAAGACATGAGGCTACAAGTTCTATGTTTTGAGAAGAACCTCGTTCTACCTCTAAGATAGTCAAAATCGATCATTAACAAACACTTGGATTGTTCTTGTCCAACTGTTTCTTGTCTCATTTTTGAACTGTTATCGTCTGACCTCTCCTCGGATTGTTAACTATATCTGGAGTTATAGAACTTCGATTCAAGCAAAATTTCTGGCGTTGGAAAGGTAAGACATGAGGCTACAAGTTCTATGTTTTGAGAAAAACCTCGTTCTACCTCTAAGATAGTCAAAATCGCTCATTAACAAACACTTGGATTGTTCTTGTCCAACCGTTATCTGTCCATTTTTGAAATGTTGCTTGTCGACCTCTCCTCAGATTGTTAACTATATCCGGAGTTATAGAACTTCGATTCAAGCAAAATTTGTGGTGTTGGAAAGGTAAGACATGAGGCTACAAGTTCTATGTTTTGAGAAGAACCTCGTTCTACCTCTAAGATAGTCAAAATCGCTCATTAACAAACACTTGGTATTGTTGTCCAACTGTTACCGTCCATTTTTGAGCATTCTTGTCTCGACCTCTCCTCAGATTGTTAACTATATCTGGAGTTATAGAACTTCGATTCAAGCAAACTTTCCGGCATTGGAAAGGTAAGACATGAGGCTACAAGTTCTATGTTTTGAGAAGAACCCCATTCTACCTGTAAGATAGTCAAAATCGCTCATTAACAAACATTTGGATTGTTAGTGTCCAAACTTATGTCCATTTTTGAACTGTTATTCGTCTCGACCTCTCCTCAGATTGTTAACTATATCCGGAGTTATAGAACTCGATTCAAGCAAAATTTGTGGCGTTGGAAAGGTAAGACCTGAGGCTACAAGTTCTATGTTTTGAGAAGAACCCAGTTCTACCTCTAAGATAGTCAAAATCACTCATTAACAAACACTTGGTATTGCTTGTCCAACTGTTACTATCCATTTTTGAACTGTATACGTCGACCTCTCCTCGGATTGTTAACTATATCTGGAGTTATAGAACTTCGATTCAAGCAAAATTTATGGCGTTGGAATGGTAAGACATGAGGCTACAAGTTCTATGTTTTGAGAAGAACCCTCGTTCTACCTCTAAGATAGTCAAAATCGATCATTAACAAACACTTGGATTGTTCTTGTCCAACTGATTCTTCGTCTATTTTTGAACTGTTATCGTCGACCTCTCCTCAGATTGTTAACTATATCTGGAGTTATAGAACTTCGATTCAAGCAAAATTTGTGGCGTTGGAAAGGTAAGACATGAGGCTACAAGTTCTATGTTTTGAGAAGAACCTCGTTCTACCTCTAAGATAGTCAAAATCGCTCATTAACAAACACTTGGATTATTCTTGTCCAACTCTTCTTGTCCATTTTTGAACTGTTCTGTGTCGACCTCTCCTCAGATTGTTAACTATATCTGGAGTTATAGAACTTCGATTCAAGCAAAATTTGTGGTGTTGGAAAGGTAAGACATGAGGCTACAAGTTCTATGTTTTGAGAAGAACCCCATTCTACCTGTAAGATAGTCAAAATCGCTCATTAACAAACATTTGGATTGTTAGTGTCCAAGCCATTACGTACCATTTTTGGCTATTCTTGTCGACCTCTCCTCAGATTGTTAACTATATCTCGGAGTTATAGAACTTCGATTCAAGCAAACTTTGTGGCATTGGAAAGGAAAGACATGAGGCTACAAGTTCTATGTTTTGAGAAGAACCCCATTCTACCTGTAAGATAGTCAAAATCGCTCATTAACAAACATTTGGATTGTTAGTGTCCAACTGTTACTTGTCCATTTTTGAAGCGTTAGTCTTGTCTGACCTCTCCTCAGATTGTTAACTATATCTGGAGTTATAGAACTTCGATTCAAGCAAAATTTCTGGCGTTGGAAAGGTAAGACATGAGGCTACAAGTTCTATGTTTTGAGAAGAACCCCGTTCTACCTCTAAGATAGTCAAAATCACTCATTAACAAACACTTGGATGTACTATTGTCCAACTCTTACCATTGTCCATTTTTGAGCTTACTGTCTGACCTCTGTTCAGATTGTTAACTATATCTGGAGTTATAGAACTTCGATTCAAGCAAAATTTATGGCGTTGGAAAGGTAAGACATGAGGCTACAAGTTCTATGTTTTGAGAAGAACCCTGTTCTACCTCTAAGATAGTCAAAATCGATCATTAACAAACACTTGGATTGTTCTTGTCCAACCTGATCCTTGTCTATTTTTGAACTGTTACTGTCGACCTCTCCTCGGATTGTTAACTATATCCGGAGTTATAGAACTTCGATTCAAGCAAAATTTGTGGCGTTGGAAAGGTAAGACATGAGGCTACAAGTTCTATGTTTTGAGAAAAACCTCGTTCTACCTCTAAGATAGTCAAAATCGCTCATTAACAAACACTTGGATTGTTCTTGTCCAACTGTCTATTCTTGTCCATTTTTGAAATGTTACTGTCTGACCTCTCCTCAGATTGTTAACTATATCTGGAGTTATAGAACTTCGATTCAAGCAAAATTTGTGGTGTTGGAAAGGTAAGACATGAGGCTACAAGTTCTATGTTTTGAGAAGAACCTCGTTCTACCTCTAAGATAGTCAAAATCGCTCATTAACAAACACTTGGATTGTTCTTGTCCAACTTCTTCGTCCATTTTTGAACTGTATCTTGTCGACCTCTCCTCGGATTGTTAACTATATCTCGGAGTTATAGAACTTCGATTCAAGCAAACTTTCCGGCATTGGAAAGGTAAGACATGAGGCTACAAGTTCTATGTTTTGAGAAGAACCCCATTCTACCGGTAAGATAGTCAAAATCGCTCATTAACAAACATTTGGATTGTTAGTGTCCAACTGTTACTCGTCCATTTTTGAACATTGCTTGTCGACCTCTCCTCAGATTGTTAACTATATCTGGAGTTATAGAACTCGATTCAAGCAAAATTTGTGGCGTTGGAAAGGTAAGACATGAGGCTACAAGTTCTATGTTTTGAGAAGAACCCAGTTCCGCCTCTAAGATAGTCAAAATCACTCATTAACAAACACTTGGATTGCATTCTTGTCCAACTGTTACTATCCATTTTTGAACTGTTATCTTGTCGACCTCTCCTCGGATTGTTAACTATATCTGGAGTTATAGAACTTCGATTCAAGCAAAATTTATGGCGTTGGAAAGGTAAGACATGAGGCTACAAGTTCTATGTTTTGAGAAGAACCCTGTTCTACCTCTAAGATAGTCAAAATGGATCATTAACAAACACTTGGATTGTTCTTGTCCAACTTCATTGTCTATTTTTGAATCTTGTATCGACCTCTGCTCGGATTGTTAACTATATCTGGAGTTATAGAACTTCGATTCAAGCAAAATTTGTGGCGTTGGAAAGGTAAGACATGAGGCTACAAGTTCTATGTTTTGAGAAGAACCTCGTTCTACCTCTAAGATAGTCAAAATCGCTCATTAACAAACACTTGGATTGTTATTCTTGTCCAACTCTTATTCTTGTCCATTTTTGAACTGTTCTCGTCGACCTCTCCTCAGATTGTTAACTATATCCGGAGTTATAGAACTTCGATTCAAGCAAAATTTATGGTGTTGGAAAGGTAAGACATGAGGCTACAAGTTCTATGTTTTGAGAAGAACCCCATTCTACCCGTAAGATAGTCAAAATCGCTCATTAACAAACATTTGGATTGTTAGTGTCCAAGCGCTATTCGGTCCATTTTTGAACGTCTATCGTCTCGACCTCTCCTCAGATTGTTAACTATATCTGGAGTTACAGAACTTCGATTCAAGCAAACTTTGTGGCATTGGAAAGGAAAGACATGAGGCTACAAGTTCTATGTTTTGAGAAGAACCCCATTCTACCTGTAAGATAGTCAAAATCGCTCATTAACAAACATTTGGACTGTTAGTGTCCAACTTACTGTCCATTTTTGAACTATTCTTGTCGTCGACCTCTCCTCGGATTGTTAACTATATCTGGAGTTATAGAACTTCGATTCAAGCAAAATTTCTGGCGTTGGAAAGGTAAGACATGAGGCTACAAGTTCTATGTTTTGAGAAGAACCCCGTTCTACCTCTAAGATAGTCAAAATCACTCATTAACAAACACTTGGACTGTATTCTTGTCCAACTCTTCTTACCGTCCATTTTTGATTTATTCGTGTCGACCTCTGCTCAGATTGTTAACTATATCTGGAGTTATAGAACTTCGATTCAAGCAAAATTTATGGCGTTGGAAAGGTAAGACATGAGGCAACAAGTTCTATGTTTTGAGAAGAACCCTGTTCTACCTCTAAGATAGTCAAAATCGATCATTAACAAACACTTGGATTGTTACTTGTCAAGCTATTCTTGTCTATTTTTGAACTGTTCATGTCGACCTCTCCTCAGATTGTTAACTATATCTGGAGTTATAGAACTTCGATTCAAGCAAAATTTGTGGCGTTGGAAAGGTAAGACATGAGGCTACAAGTTCTATGTTTTGAGAATAACCTCGTTCTACCTCTAAGATAGTCAAAATCGCTCATTAACAAACACTTGGATTGTTATTCTTGTCCAGTCCAACCATTCTTGTCCATTTTTGAAATGTTATTGTCGACCTCTCCTCGATTGTTAACTATATCCGGAGTTATAGAACTTCGATTCAAGCAAAATTTGTGGTGTTGGAAAGGTAAGACATGAGGCTACAAGTTCTATGTTTTGAGAAGAACCTCGTTCTACCTCTAAGATAGTCAAAATCGCTCATTAACAAACACTTGGATTGTTACTTGTCCAACTATTACTTGTCCATTTTTGAACTGTTTCTTGTCGACCTCTCCTCAGATTGTTAACTATATCGGAGTTATAGAACTTCGATTCAAGCAAACTTTCTGGCATTGGAAAGGTAAGACATGAGGCTACAAGTTCTATGTTTTGAGAAGAACCCCATTCTACCTCTAAGATAGTCAAAATCGCTCATTAACAAACATTTGGATTTGTTAGTGTCCAAGCTATTCTGTCCATTTTTGAATTCTTGTCGACCTCTCCTCGGATTGTTAACTATATCTGGAGTTATAGAACTTCGATTCAAGCAAAATTTGTGGCGTTGGAAAGGTAAGACCCGAGGCTACAAGTTCTATGTTTTGAGAAGAACCCAGTTCTGCGCTCTAAGATAGTCAAAATCACTCATTAACAAACACTTGGACATTCATCTTGTCCAACTGTTACTATCCATTTTTGAACTCATTACTTGTCGACCTCTCCTCGGATTGTTAACTATATCCGGAGTTATAGAACTTCGATTCAAGCAAAATTTCTGGCGTTGGAAAGGTAAGACATGAGGCTACAAGTTCTATGTTTTGAGAAGAACCCGGTTCCACCTCTAAGATAGTCAAAATCACTCATTAACAAACACTTGGATTGTTCTTGTCCAACTGTTATTCTTGTCCATTTTTGAACTACTTGTCGACCTCTCCTCGGATTGTTAACTATATCCGGAGTTATAGAACTTCGATTCAAGCAAACTTTGTGGCATTGGAAAGGTAAGACATGAGGCTACAAGTTCTATGTTTTGAGAAGAACCCCATTCTACCCGTAAGATAGTCAAAATCGCTCATTAACAAACATTTGGATTGTTAGTGTCCAACTCATCTTGTCCATTTTTGAACTATTCTCGTATCGACCTCTCCTCGGATTGTTAACTATATCTGGAGTTATAGAACTTCGATTCAAGCAAACTTTGTGGCATTGGAAAGGTAAGACATGAGGCTACAAGTTCTATGTTTTGAGAAGAACCCCATTCTACCTGTAAGATAGTCAAAATCGCTCATTAACAAACATTTGGATTTGTTAGTGTCCAAGCTATTACTTGTCCATTTTTGAACTGTTACATCGTCGACCTCTCCTCGGATTGTTAACTATATCCGGAGTTATAGAACTTCGATTCAAGCAAACTTTGTGGCATTGGAAAGGTAAGACATGAGGCTACAAGTTCTATGTTTTGAGAAGAACCCCATTCTACCTGTAAGATAGTCAAAATCGCTCATTAACAAACATTTGGACTGTTAGTGTCCAAGCATTCTTAGTCCATTTTTATTTGCTATTCTTGTCGACCTCTCCTCGGATTGTTAACTATATCCGGAGTTATAGAACTTCGATTCAAGCAAACTTTGTGGCATTGGAAAGGTAAGACATGAGGCTACAAGTTCTATGTTTTGAGAAGAACCCTGTTCTACCTCTAAGATAGTCAAAATCGATCATTAACAAACACTTGGATTGTTTCTTGTCCAGCTATTCTTGTCTATTTTTGAACTGCATTGTCGACCTCTCCTCGGATTGTTAACTATATCTGGAGTTATAGAACTTCGATTCAAGTAAAATTTGTGGCGTTGGAAAGGTAAGACATGAGGCTACAAGTTCTATGTTTTGAGAAGAACCTCGTTCTACCTCTAAGATAGTCAAAATCGCTCATTAACAAACACTTGGATTGTTAGCGTCCAACTGTCAACTCGTCCATTTTTGAACTGCATTCTTGTCGACCTCTCCTCGGATTGTTAACTATATCCGGAGTTATAGAACTTCGATTCAAGCAAAATTTGTGGTGTTGGAAAGGTAAGACATGAGGCTACAAGTTCTATGTTTTGAGAAGAACCCCATTCTACCTGTAAGATAGTCAAAATCGCTCATTAACAAACATTTGGACTGTTAGTGTCCAACTGCTCATTCTTGTCCATTTTTGAACTGTTCTTGTCTCGACCTCTCCTCAGATTGTTAACTATATCCGGAGTTATAGAACTTCGATTCAAGCAAACTTTGTGGCATTGGAAAGGTAAGACATGAGGCTACAAGTTCTATGTTTTGAGAAGAACCCCATTCTACCTGTAAGATAGTCAAAATCGCTCATTAACAAACATTTGACCGTTAGTGTCCAACCATTACTTGTCCATTTTTGAATTCTTGTCTCGACCTCTCCTCAGATTGTTAACTATATCCGGAGTTATAGAACTTCGATTCAAGCAAACTTTGTGGCATTGGAAAGGTAAGACATGAGGCTACAAGTTCTATGTTTTGAGAAGAACCCCATTCTACCTGTAAGATAGTCAAAATCGCTCATTAACAAACATTTGGATTGTTAGTGTCCAACTGTTACGGTCCATTTTTGAACGTCATTCGTGTCGACCTCTCCTCGGATTGTTAACTATATCCGGAGTTATAGAACTCTGATTCAAGCAAAATTTGTGGCGTTGGAAAGGTAAGACCTGAGGCTACAAGTTCTATGTTTTGAGAAGAACCCCGTTCTACCTCTAAGATAGTCAAAATCACTCATTAACAAACACTTGGACTGTTACTGTCCAACTGTTACTTGTCCATTTTTGAACTATGTTACGTGTCGACCTCTCCTCGATTGTTAACTATATCCGGAGTTATAGAACTTCGATTCAAGCAAAATTTGTGGCGTTGGAAAGGTAAGACATGAGGCTACAAGTTCTATGTTTTGAGAAGAACCCCATTCTACATCTAAGATAGTCAAAATCGCTCATTAACAAACACTTGGATTGTTACTGTCCAACTGTTACTGTCCATTTTTGAACTGTTATCGTCGACCTCTCCTCAGATTGTTAACTATATCCGGAGTTATAGAACTTCGATTCAAGCAAAATTTGTGGTGTTGGAAAGGTAAGACATGAGGCTACAAGTTCTATGTTTTGAGAAGAACCCCATTCTACCCGTAAGATAGTCAAAATCGCTCATTAACAAACATTTGACTGTTAGTGTCCAACTATTACTCGTCCATTTTTGAATCTATTCGTGTCGACCTCTCCTCGGATTGTTAACTATATCTGGAGTTATAGAACTTCGATTCAAGCAAACTTTGTGGCATTGGAAAGGTAAGACATGAGGCTACAAGTTCTATGTTTTGAGAAGAACCCCATTCTACCCGTAAGATAGTCAAAATCGCTCATTAACAAACATTTGGACTGTTAGTGTCCAACTGTTCTGTCCATTTTTGAACGTTATTCTGTCTCGACCTCTCCTCGGATTGTTAACTATATCTGGAGTTATAGAACTTCGATTCAAGCAAACTTTGTGGCATTGGAAAGGTAAGACATGAGGCTACAAGTTCTATGTTTTGAGAAGAACCCCATTCTACCTCGTAAGATAGTCAAAATCGCTCATTAACAAACATTTGATTGTTAGTGTCCAACCGGCATCGTCCATTTTTGAATCAAGTACTGTCGACCTCTCCTCGATTGTTAACTATATCGGAGTTATAGAACTTCGATTCAAGCAAACTTTGTGGCATTGGAAAGGTAAGACATGAGGCTACAAGTTCTATGTTTTGAGAAGAACCCCATTCTACCGTAAGATAGTCAAAATCGCTCATTAACAAACATTTGGACCGTTAGTGTCCAAACTATATCGTCCATTTTTGAATTATATCGTCGACCTTCCTCTCCTCCGATTGTTAACTATATCCGGAGTTATAGAACTTCGATTCAAGCAAACTTTGTGGCATTGGAAAGGTAAGACATGAGGCTACAAGTTCTATGTTTTGAGAAGAACCCCATTCTACCTGTAAGATAGTCAAAATCGCTCATTAACAAACATTTGGACCGTTAGTGTCCAACTATTCTTGTCCATTTTTGAAGCGTGTTACTTGTCGACCTCTCCTCGGATTGTTAACTATATCCGGAGTTATAGAACTTCGATTCAAGCAAACTTTGTGGCATTGGAAAGGTAAGACATGAGGCTACAAGTTCTATGTTTTGAGAAGAACCCCATTCTACCGTAAGATAGTCAAAATCGCTCATTAACAAACATTTGATCTGTTAGTGTCCAACTATTCTTGTCCATTTTTGAGTATTCTTGTCGACCTCTCCTCGATTGTTAACTATATCTGGAGTTATAGAACTCGATTCAAGCAAAATTTGTGGCGTTGGAAAGGTAAGACACGAGGCTACAAGTTCTATGTTTTGAGAAGAACCCAGTTCGCCTCTAAGATAGTCAAAATCACTCATTAACAAACACTTGGATTCTTGTCCAACTGTTACTATCCATTTTTGAACTGCTATCGTCTCGACCTCTCCTCGGATTGTTAACTATATCTCGGAGTTATAGAACTTCGATTCAAGCAAAATTTATGGCGTTGGAAAGGTAAGACATGAGGCTACAAGTTCTATGTTTTGAGAAGAACCTTTGTTCTACCTCTAAGATAGTCAAAATCGATCATTAACAAACACTTGGATTGTTTCTTGTCCAACTCTTACTATCTATTTTTGAACTCATTCTTGTCGACCTCTCCTCGGATTGTTAACTATATCTGGAGTTATAGAACTTCGATTCAAGCAAAATTTGTGGCGTTGGAAAGGTAAGACATGAGGCTACAAGTTCTATGTTTTGAGAAGAACCTCGTTCTACCTCTAAGATAGTCAAAATCGCTCATTAACAAACACTTGGATTGTTACTCGTCCAACGTTATTCTGTCCATTTTTGAAGCTATTCGTGTCCGACCTCTCCTCGGATTGTTAACTATATCTCGGAGTTATAGAACTTCGATTCAAGCAAAATTTGTGGTGTTGGAAAGGTAAGACATGAGGCTACAAGTTCTATGTTTTGAGAAGAACCCCATTCTACCGTAAGATAGTCAAAATCGCTCATTAACAAACATTTGGATTGTTAGTGTCCAACTCATTCCTTGTCCATTTTGAACCGTTACCTTCTCGACCTCTCCTCGATTGTTAACTATATCTGGAGTTATAGAACTTCGATTCAAGCAAACTTTGTGGCATTGGAAAGGTAAGACATGAGGCTACAAGTTCTATGTTTTGAGAAGAACCCCATTCTACCTCGTAAGATAGTCAAAATCGCTCATTAACAAACATTTGACTGTTAGTGTCCAACTCGTCTTTCGTCCATTTTTGAACTGTTATCGTCGACCTCTCCTCGATTGTTAACTATATCCGGAGTTATAGAACTTCGATTCAAGCAAACTTTGTGGCATTGGAAAGGTAAGACATGAGGCTACAAGTTCTATGTTTTGAGAAGAACCCCATTCTACCCGTAAGATAGTCAAAATCGCTCATTAACAAACATTTGGATTGTTAGTGTCCAACCATTACTATCCATTTTTGAACTGTCATATCGTCTCGACCTCTCCTCGATTGTTAACTATATCTGGAGTTATAGAACTCGATTCAAGCAAAATTTGTGGCGTTGGAAAGGTAAGACCGAGGCTACAAGTTCTATGTTTTGAGAAGAACCCCGTTCTACCTCTAAGATAGTCAAAATCACTCATTAACAAACACTTGGATTCTTGTCCAACTCTTACCGTCCATTTTTGAACTGTTTCTTGTCGACCTCTCCTCAGATTGTTAACTATATCTGGAGTTATAGAACTCTGATTCAAGCAAAATTTGTGGCGTTGGAAAGGTAAGACATGAGGCTACAAGTTCTATGTTTTGAGAAGAACCCCATTCTACATCTAAGATAGTCAAAATCGCTCATTAACAAACACTTGGATTGTTCTTGTCCAACCTATTATCGTCCATTTTTGAACCGTTATTCTTGTCGACCTCTCCTCGATTGTTAACTATATCTGGAGTTATAGAACTTCGATTCAAGCAAAATTTGTGGTGTTGGAAAGGTAAGACATGAGGCTACAAGTTCTATGTTTTGAGAAGAACCTCGTTCTACCTCTAAGATAGTCAAAATCGCTCATTAACAAACACTTGGATTGTTACTTGTCCAACTCGGTATCGTCCATTTTTGAGTATTCTTGTCGACCTCTCCTCGATTGTTAACTATATCTCGGAGTTATAGAACTTCGATTCAAGCAAACTTTCCGGCATTGGAAAGGTAAGACATGAGGCTACAAGTTCTATGTTTTGAGAAGAACCCCATTCTACCTCGTAAGATAGTCAAAATCGCTCATTAACAAACATTTGGACCGTTAGTGTCCAACCGTTACTCGTCCATTTTTGAACTGTTTCGTCTCGACCTCTCCTCAGATTGTTAACTATATCTCGGAGTTATAGAACTTCGATTCAAGCAAAATTTGTGGCGTTGGAAAGGTAAGACTCGAGGCTACAAGTTCTATGTTTTGAGAAGAACCCAGCTTCGCCTCTAAGATAGTCAAAATCACTCATTAACAAACACTTCGATCATTGTCCAACCGTTACTATCCATTTTTGAACTGTTACTGTTCTCGACCTCTCCTCGGATTGTTAACTATATCTGGAGTTATAGAACTTCGATTCAAGCAAAATTTATGGCGTTGGAAAGGTAAGACATGAGGCTACAAGTTCTATGTTTTGAGAAGAACCCTGTTCTACCTCTAAGATAGTCAAAATCGATCATTAACAAACACTTGGATTGTTACTGTCCAACTGTTACTGTCTATTTTTGAACTGTATTCTACCGACCTCTCCTCGGATTGTTAACTATATCTGGAGTTATAGAACTTCGATTCAAGCAAAATTTGTGGCGTTGGAAAGGTAAGACATGAGGCTACAAGTTCTATGTTTTGAGAAGAACCTCGTTCTACCTCTAAGATAGTCAAAATCGCTCATTAACAAACACTTGGATTGTTACTTGTCCAACTGTTACATCGTCCATTTTTGAACTGTTACTGTCTGACCTCTCCTCAGATTGTTAACTATATCTGGAGTTATAGAACTTCGATTCAAGCAAAATTTGTGGTGTTGGAAAGGTAAGACATGAGGCTACAAGTTCTATGTTTTGAGAAGAACCCCATTCTACCGTAAGATAGTCAAAATCGCTCATTAACAAACATTTGGACCGTTAGTGTCCAACATTCTTGTCCATTTTTGAACTGTTCTTGTCGACCTCTCCTCGGATTGTTAACTATATCGGAGTTATAGAACTTCGATTCAAGCAAACTTTGTGGCATTGGAAAGGTAAGACATGAGGCTACAAGTTCTATGTTTTGAGAAGAACCCCATTCTACCCGTAAGATAGTCAAAATCGCTCATTAACAAACATTTGGACCGTTAGTGTCCAACTGTTATCGTCCATTTTTGAACTGTTCCTGTCGACCTCTCCTCGATTGTTAACTATATCTGGAGTTATAGAACTTCGATTCAAGCAAACTTTGTGGCATTGGAAAGGTAAGACATGAGGCTACAAGTTCTATGTTTTGAGAAGAACCCCATTCTACCTGTAAGATAGTCAAAATCGCTCATTAACAAACATTTGGACTGTTAGTGTCCAACTGTTACTGTCCATTTTTGAACTGTTACTGTCTGACCTCTCCTCAGATTGTTAACTATATCTGGAGTTATAGAACTCTGATTCAAGCAAAATTTGTGGCGTTGGAAAGGTAAGACCTGAGGCTACAAGTTCTATGTTTTGAGAAGAACCCAGTTCCGCCTCTAAGATAGTCAAAATCACACATTAACAAACACTTGGACTGTTCTCGTCCAACTGTTACTATCCATTTTTGAACTGTTACTGTCTGACCTCTCCTCAGATTGTTAACTATATCTGGAGTTATAGAACTTCGATTCAAGCAAAATTTCTGGCGTTGGAAAGGTAAGACATGAGGCTACAAGTTCTATGTTTTGAGAAGAACCCAGTTCTCCCTCTAAGATAGTCAAAATCACTCATTAACAAACACTTGGATTGTTACTGTCCAACTGTTACTGTCCATTTTTGAACTGTTACTGTCTGACCTCTCCTCAGATTGTTAACTATATCTGGAGTTATAGAACTTCGATTCAAGCAAACTTTGTGGCATTGGAAAGGTAAGACATGAGGCTACAAGTTCTATGTTTTGAGAAGAACCCCATTCTACCTCGTAAGATAGTCAAAATCGCTCATTAACAAACATTTGGACGTTAGTGTCCAACTTATTGTCCATTTTTGAACCGTTACTCGTTCGACCTCTCCTCAGATTGTTAACTATATCTGGAGTTATAGAACTTCGATTCAAGCAAACTTTGTGGCATTGGAAAGGTAAGACATGAGGCTACAAGTTCTATGTTTTGAGAAGAACCCCATTCTACCGTAAGATAGTCAAAATCGCTCATTAACAAACATTTGGACCGTTAGTGTCCAACTGTTATTCTTGTCCATTTTTGAACTGTATCGTGTTGACCTCTCCTCAGATTGTTAACTATATCTGGAGTTATAGAACTTCGATTCAAGCAAACTTTGTGGCATTGGAAAGGTAAGACATGAGGCTACAAGTTCTATGTTTTGAGAAGAACCCCATTCTACCTGTAAGATAGTCAAAATCGCTCATTAACAAACATTTGGATCGTTAGTGTCCAACCGTTACCACGTCCATTTTTGAACTATTCTTGTCGACCTCTCCTCAGATTGTTAACTATATCTGGAGTTATAGAACTTCGATTCAAGCAAACTTTGTGGCATTGGAAAGGTAAGACATGAGGCTACAAGTTCTATGTTTTGAGAAGAACCCCATTCTACCTCGTAAGATAGTCAAAATCGCTCATTAACAAACATTTGGACTGTTAGTGTCCAACTCTTCGTCCATTTTATCAACTTCTTGTCTCGACCTCTCCTCAGATTGTTAACTATATCTCGGAGTTATAGAACTTCGATTCAAGCAAACTTTGTGGCATTGGAAAGGTAAGACATGAGGCTACAAGTTCTATGTTTTGAGAAGAACCCCATTCTACCCGTAAGATAGTCAAAATCGCTCATTAACAAACATTTGGACTGTTAGTGTCCAACTCGTTATGTCCATTTTTGAGCTATTCTCTGTCGACCTCTCCTCAGATTGTTAACTATATCTCGGAGTTATAGAACTTCGATTCAAGCAAACTTTGTGGCATTGGAAAGGTAAGACATGAGGCTACAAGTTCTATGTTTTGAGAAGAACCCCATTCTACCTCGTAAGATAGTCAAAATCGCTCATTAACAAACATTTGGACCGTTAGTGTCCAACTTACTTCGTCCATTTTTGAACTATTCTCGTCGACCTCTCCTCAGATTGTTAACTATATCCGGAGTTATAGAACTTCGATTCAAGCAAACTTTGTGGCATTGGAAAGGTAAGACATGAGGCTACAAGTTCTATGTTTTGAGAAGAACCCCATTCTACCCGTAAGATAGTCAAAATCGCTCATTAACAAACATTTGGATCCGTTAGTGTCCAACTCTTCTTGTCCATTTTTGAACTGTTATCGTCTCGACCTCTCCTCAGATTGTTAACTATATCTGGAGTTATAGAACTCGATTCAAGCAAAATTTGTGGCGTTGGAAAGGTAAGACCTGAGGCTACAAGTTCTATGTTTTGAGAAGAACCCAGCTTCCGCCTCTAAGATAGTCAAAATCACTCATTAACAAACACTTGGACTCATTCTTGTCCAACTGTTACTATCCATTTTTGAAGCACATTCTTGTCTCGACCTCTCCTCGGATTGTTAACTATATCCGGAGTTATAGAACTTCGATTCAAGCAAAATTTCTGGCGTTGGAAAGGTAAGACATGAGGCTACAAGTTCTATGTTTTGAGAAGAACCTAGTTACGCCTCGTAAGATAGTCAAAATCGCTCATTAACAAACATTTGGACTGTTAGTGTCCAACTGATATCGTCCATTTTTGAACTTCTTGTCGACCTCTCCTCGGATTGTTAACTATATCTGGAGTTATAGAACTTCGATTCAAGCAAAATTTCTGGCGTTGGAAAGGTAAGACATGAGGCTACAAGTTCAATGTTTTGAGAAGAACCCTGTTCTACCTCTAAGATAGTCAAAATCACTCATTAACAAACACTTGGACTATTCTTGTCCAACTCTTACTTGTCCATTTTTGAAATCATTCTTGTCGACCTCTGCTCAGATTGTTAACTATATCTGGAGTTATAGAACTTCGATTCAAGCAAAATTTGTGGTGTTGGAAAGGTAAGACATGAGGCTACAAGTTCTATGTTTTGAGAAGAACCTCGTTCTACCTCTAAGATAGTCAAAATCGCTCATTAACAAACACTTGGATTGTTACTGTCCAACTGCTTCGTCCATTTTTGAACTGTTATCGTGTCGACCTCTCCTCGATTGTTAACTATATCTGGAGTTATAGAACTTCGATTCAAGCAAACTTTGTGGCATTGGAAAGGTAAGACATGAGGCTACAAGTTCTATGTTTTGAGAAGAACCCCATTCTACCCGTAAGATAGTCAAAATCGCTCATTAACAAACATTTGGACCGTTAGTGTCCAACTGTTATCGTCCATTTTTGAATCTGTTATCGTCTCGACCGCTCCTCGATTGTTAACTATATCTCGGAGTTATAGAACTCGATTCAAGCAAAATTTGTGGCGTTGGAAAGGTAAGACTGAGGCTACAAGTTCTATGTTTTGAGAAGAACCCGGTTCCGCCTCTAAGATAGTCAAAATCACTCATTAACAAACACTTGGACCGTTCTTGTCCAACTGTTACTATCCATTTTTGAACTGTTATCGTCGACCTCTCCTCAGATTGTTAACTATATCTGGAGTTATAGAACTTCGATTCAAGCAAAATTTATGGCGTTGGAAAGGTAAGACATGAGGCTACAAGTTCTATGTTTTGAGAAGAACCCTGTTCTACCTCTAAGATAGTCAAAATCGATCATTAACAAACACTTGGATTGTTCTTGTCCAACTATTATCGTCTATTTTTGAACTGTTCTTGTCGACCTCTCCTCAGATTGTTAACTATATCTGGAGTTATAGAACTTCGATTCAAGCAAAATTTGTGGCGTTGGAAAGGTAAGACATGAGGCTACAAGTTCTATGTTTTGAGAAGAACCTCGTTCTACCTCTAAGATAGTCAAAATCGCTCATTAACAAACACTTGGATTGTTCTTGTCCAACTTCTTCGTCCATTTTTGAACTGTTACTGTCTGACCTCTCCTCAGATTGTTAACTATATCTGGAGTTATAGAACTTCGATTCAAGCAAAATTTATGGTGTTGGAAAGGTAAGACATGAGGCTACAAGTTCTATGTTTTGAGAAGAACCCCATTCTACCTGTAAGATAGTCAAAATCGCTCATTAACAAACATTTGGACTGTTAGTGTCCAACCTGTTTCGTCCATTTTTGAACGTATTCTTGTCGACCTCTCCTCGGATTGTTAACTATATCCGGAGTTATAGAACTTCGATTCAAGCAAACTTTGTGGCATTGGAAAGGTAAGACATGAGGCTACAAGTTCTATGTTTTGAGAAGAACCCCATTCTACCCGTAAGATAGTCAAAATCGCTCATTAACAAACATTTGACCGTTAGTGTCCAAGCGTTACTCGTCCATTTTTGAACTGTTATCGTGTCGACCTCTCCTCAGATTGTTAACTATATCTGGAGTTATAGAACTCGATTCAAGCAAAATTTGTGGCGTTGGAAAGGTAAGACCCGAGGCTACAAGTTCTATGTTTTGAGAAGAACCCAGTTTCGCCTCTAAGATAGTCAAAATCACTCATTAACAAACACTTGACCGTTATTCTTGTCCAACCGTTACTATCCATTTTTGAACTGTTATTCGTGTCGACCTCTCCTCGATTGTTAACTATATCTCGGAGTTATAGAACTTCGATTCAAGCAAAATTTCTGGCGTTGGAAAGGTAAGACATGAGGCTACAAGTTCTATGTTTTGAGAAGAACCCAGTTCGCCTCTAAGATAGTCAAAATCACTCATTAACAAACACTTGGATTGTTCTTGTCCAACCTTATTCGTCCATTTTTGAACTGTTACGTCGACCTCTCCTCGGATTGTTAACTATATCTGGAGTTATAGAACTTCGATTCAAGCAAACTTTGTGGCATTGGAAAGGTAAGACATGAGGCTACAAGTTCTATGTTTTGAGAAGAACCCCATTCTACCTGTAAGATAGTCAAAATCGCTCATTAACAAACATTTGGACTATTAGTGTCCAACTGTTACTGTCCATTTTTGAACTGTTATCGCTCGACCTCTCCTCGGATTGTTAACTATATCTGGAGTTATAGAACTTCGATTCAAGCAAAATTTATGGCGTTGGAAAGGTAAGACATGAGGCTACAAGTTCTATGTTTTGAGAAGAACCCTGTTCTACCTCTAAGATAGTCAAAATCGATCATTAACAAACACTTGGATTGTTCTTGTCCAACTATTCTCGTCTATTTTTGAACTGTTATTCGTGTCGACCTCTCCTCGGATTGTTAACTATATCTGGAGTTATAGAACTTCGATTCAAGCAAACTTTGTGGCATTGGAAAGGTAAGACATGAGGCTACAAGTTCTATGTTTTGAGAAGAACCCCATTCTACCCGTAAGATAGTCAAAATCGCTCATTAACAAACATTTGAATCTGTTAGTGTCCAACTCGTTACTTCGTCCATTTTTGAACTGTTACTGTCTGACCTCTCCTCAGATTGTTAACTATATCTGGAGTTATAGAACTCTGATTCAAGCAAAATTTGTGGCGTTGGAAAGGTAAGACCTGAGGCTACAAGTTCTATGTTTTGAGAAGAACCCAGTTCTGCCTCTAAGATAGTCAAAATCACTCATTAACAAACACTTGGACTGTTACTGTCCAACTGTTACTATCCATTTTTGAACTGTTACTGTCTCGACCTCTCCTCGGATTGTTAACTATATCTCGGAGTTATAGAACTTCGATTCAAGCAAAATTTCTGGCGTTGGAAAGGTAAGACATGAGGCTACAAGTTCTATGTTTTGAGAAGAACCCAGGTGTGCCTCTAAGATAGTCAAAATCACTCATTAACAAACACTTGGATTGTTACTGTCCAACTGTTACTGTCCATTTTTGAACTATTACTTGTCGACCTCTCCTCGGATTGTTAACTATATCTCGGAGTTATAGAACTTCGATTCAAGCAAACTTTGTGGCATTGGAAAGGTAAGACATGAGGCTACAAGTTCTATGTTTTGAGAAGAACCCCATTCTACCCGTAAGATAGTCAAAATCGCTCATTAACAAACATTTGAACTTGTTAGTGTCCAACCATTATTTGTCCATTTTTGAACTATTCTATGTCGACCTCTCCTCGGATTGTTAACTATATCTGGAGTTATAGAACTTCGATTCAAGCAAAATTTATGGCGTTGGAAAGGTAAGACATGAGGCTACAAGTTCTATGTTTTGAGAAGAACCCTGTTCTACCTCTAAGATAGTCAAAATCGATCATTAACAAACACTTGGATTGTTCTTGTCCAAGTATTCATCGTCTATTTTTGAACCGTATCGTCTCGACCTCTCCTCGGATTGTTAACTATATCCGGAGTTATAGAACTTCGATTCAAGCAAAATTTCTGGCGTTGGAAAGGTAAGACATGAGGCTACAAGTTCTATGTTTTGAGAAGAACCCCGTTCTACCTCTAAGATAGTCAAAATCACTCATTAACAAACACTTGGGTTCATTCTTGTCCAACTCTTACTGTCCATTTTTGGAAATTCTTGCTCGACCTCTGCTCAGATTGTTAACTATATCTGGAGTTATAGAACTCTGATTCAAGCAAAATTTGTGGCGTTGGAAAGGTAAGACATGAGGCTACAAGTTCTATGTTTTGAGAAGAACCCAGTTCGCCTCTAAGATAGTCAAAATCACTCATTAACAAACACTTGAGGTTACACGTCTTGTCCACCGTTACTATCCATTTTTGAACTGTTACGTTCGACCTCTCCTCGATTGTTAACTATATCCGGAGTTATAGAACTTCGATTCAAGCAAAATTTCTGGCGTTGGAAAGGTAAGACATGAGGCTACAAGTTCTATGTTTTGAGAAGAACCCAGTTCGCCTCTAAGATAGTCAAAATCACTCATTAACAAACACTTGGATTGTTACTTGTCCAAGCATTCTTGTCCATTTTTGAACTTATTCGTCGACCTCTCCTCGATTGTTAACTATATCTCGGAGTTATAGAACTTCGATTCAAGCAAACTTTGTGGCATTGGAAAGGTAAGACATGAGGCTACAAGTTCTATGTTTTGAGAAGAACCCCATTCTACCCGTAAGATAGTCAAAATCGCTCATTAACAAACATTTGGACTGTTAGTGTCCAACTCGTTCTGTCCATTTTTGAACGTTATTCGTGTCGACCTCTCCTCGATTGTTAACTATATCTGGAGTTATAGAACTTCGATTCAAGCAAAATTTATGGCGTTGGAAAGGTAAGACATGAGGCTACAAGTTCTATGTTTTGAGAAGAACCTTGTTCTACCTCTAAGATAGTCAAAATCGATCATTAACAAACACTTGGATTGTTCTTGTCCAATCTGTTATCGTCTATTTTTGAACTATTACTGTCGACCTCTCCTCGATTGTTAACTATATCTGGAGTTATAGAACTTCGATTCAAGCAAAATTTCTGGCGTTGGAAAGGTAAGACATGAGGCTACAAGTTCTATGTTTTGAGAAGAACCCCGTTCTACCTCTAAGATAGTCAAAATCACTCATTAACAAACACTTGGACCGTTATTGTCCAACTCTTTGTCCATTTTTGAACTGTTTCTTGTTCGACCTCTCGCTCGGATTGTTAACTATATCTGGAGTTATAGAACTCGATTCAAGCAAAATTTGTGGCGTTGGAAAGGTAAGACCTGAGGCTACAAGTTCTATGTTTTGAGAAGAACCCAGTTCCGCCTCTAAGATAGTCAAAATCACTCATTAACAAACACTTGGTACATTCTTGTCCAACTGTTACTATCCATTTTTGAAGCGTATTCTTGTCGACCTCTCCTTAGATTGTTAACTATATCTGGAGTTATAGAACTTCGATTCAAGCAAAATTTCTGGCGTTGGAAAGGTAAGACATGAGGCTACAAGTTCTATGTTTTGAGAAGAACCCAGTTCCGCCTCTAAGATAGTCAAAATCACTCATTAACAAACACTTGGATTATTACTGTCCAACATTTATCGTCCATTTTTGAACTATTCTTGTCGACCTCTCCTCGGATTGTTAACTATATCTCGGAGTTATAGAACTTCGATTCAAGCAAAATTTGTGGCGTTGGAAAGGTAAGACATGAGGCTACAAGTTCTATGTTTTGAGAAGAACCCAGTTCGCCTCTAAGATAGTCAAAATCACTCATTAACAAACACTTGGATTGTTCTTGTCCAACTATTCATACGTCCATTTTTGAACCTGTATCGTCTCGACCTCTCCTCGGATTGTTAACTATATCTCGGAGTTATAGAACTTCGATTCAAGCAAACTTTGTGGCATTGGAAAGGTAAGACATGAGGCTACAAGTTCTATGTTTTGAGAAGAACCCCATTCTACCCGTAAGATAGTCAAAATCGCTCATTAACAAACATTTGACCGTTAGTGTCCAACTTGCATCGTCCATTTTTGAATTGTTACCGTCTCGACCTCTCCTCGATTGTTAACTATATCTCGGAGTTATAGAACTTCGATTCAAGCAAAATTTATGGCGTTGGAAAGGTAAGACATGAGGCTACAAGTTCTATGTTTTGAGAAGAACCTTGTTCTACCTCTAAGATAGTCAAAATCGATCATTAACAAACACTTGGATTGTTACTGTCCAAACCATTCATCGTCTATTTTTGAACTGTTATCTTGTCGACCTCTCCTCGGATTGTTAACTATATCTCGGAGTTATAGAACTTCGATTCAAGCAAAATTTCGGCGTTGGAAAGGTAAGACATGAGGCTACAAGTTCTATGTTTTGAGAAGAACCCCGTTCTACCTCTAAGATAGTCAAAATCACTCATTAACAAACACTTGGACTCATTCTTGTCCAACTCTTACTGTCCATTTTTGAACGTTATCTTGCTCGACCTCTGCTCAGATTGTTAACTATATCTGGAGTTATAGAACTCGATTCAAGCAAAATTTGTGGCGTTGGAAAGGTAAGACCTGAGGCTACAAGTTCTATGTTTTGAGAAGAACCCAGTTACGCCTCTAAGATAGTCAAAATCACTCATTAACAAACACTTGGATTATCGTCCAACCGTTACTATCCATTTTTGAATTCTTCTCGACCTCTCCTTAGATTGTTAACTATATCTGGAGTTATAGAACTTCGATTCAAGCAAAATTTCCGGCGTTGGAAAGGTAAGACATGAGGCTACAAGTTCTATGTTTTGAGAAGAACCCGAGTTCGCCTCTAAGATAGTCAAAATCACTCATTAACAAACACTTGGATTATTACTGTCCAACCGTTATTCGTCCATTTTTGAACTATTCTCGTCGACCTCTCCTCGATTGTTAACTATATCCGGAGTTATAGAACTTCGATTCAAGCAAACTTTGTGGCATTGGAAAGGTAAGACATGAGCCTACAAGTTCTATGTTTTGAGAAGAACCCCATTCTACCCGTAAGATAGTCAAAATCGCTCATTAACAAACATTTGGACCGTTAGTGTCCAACTCTTCTTGTCCATTTTTGAACTTCTTGTCGACCTCTCCTCAGATTGTTAACTATATCCGGAGTTATAGAACTTCGATTCAAGCAAAATTTATGGCGTTGGAAAGGTAAGACATGAGGCTACAAGTTCTATGTTTTGAGAAGAACCCTGTTCTACCTCTAAGATAGTCAAAATCGATCATTAACAAACACTTGGATTGTTCTTGTCCAAGCGTTATTCTTGTCTATTTTTGAACCGTTCTTGTCGACCTCTCCTCGGATTGTTAACTATATGCGGAGTTATAGAACTTCGATTCAAGCAAAATTTCTGGCGTTGGAAAGGTAAGACATGAGGCTACAAGTTCTATGTTTTGAGAAGAACCCCGTTCTACCTCTAAGATAGTCAAAATCACTCATTAACAAACACTTGGTTATTCTTGTCCAACTCTTTACTGTCCATTTTTGGTATTCTTGTCGACCTCTCGCTCAGATTGTTAACTATATCCGGAGTTATAGAACTCTCGATTCAAGCAAAATTTGTGGCGTTGGAAAGGTAAGACCACGAGGCTACAAGTTCTATGTTTTGAGAAGAACCCAGTTCTCGCCTCTAAGATAGTCAAAATCACTCATTAACAAACACTTGGATTATTCTTGTCCAATGTTACTATCCATTTTTGAACCTTATGTTGTCGACCTCTCCTCGATTGTTAACTATATCTCGGAGTTATAGAACTTCGATTCAAGCAAAATTTCTGGCGTTGGAAAGGTAAGACATGAGGCTACAAGTTCTATGTTTTGAGAAGAACCCAGTTACGCCTCTAAGATAGTCAAAATCACTCATTAACAAACACTTGGATTGTTCTTGTCCAACTGTTTCTTGTCCATTTTTGAACTTCTTGTCGACCTCTCCTCGGATTGTTAACTATATCCGGAGTTATAGAACTTCGATTCAAGCAAAATTTGTGGCGTTGGAAAGGTAAGACATGAGGCTACAAGTTCTATGTTTTGAGAAGAACCCAGTTCTGCCTCTAAGATAGTCAAAATCACTCATTAACAAACACTTGGATTGTTACTGTCCAAACGTTACCTTGTCCATTTTTGAACTGTTATCGTGTCGACCTCTCCTCGATTGTTAACTATATCGGAGTTATAGAACTTCGATTCAAGCAAACTTTGTGGCATTGGAAAGGTAAGACATGAGGCTACAAGTTCTATGTTTTGAGAAGAACCCCATTCTACCCGTAAGATAGTCAAAATCGCTCATTAACAAACATTTGGACTGTTAGTGTCCAACTATTCTTGTCCATTTTTGAATTGTTACTGTCGACCTCTCCTCGGATTGTTAACTATATCTCGGAGTTATAGAACTTCGATTCAAGCAAAATTTATGGCGTTGGAAAGGTAAGACATGAGGCTACAAGTTCTATGTTTTGTGAAGAACCCCGTTCTACCTCTAAGATAGTCAAAATCGATCATTAACAAACACTTGGATTGTTCTTGTCCAACTATTCTTGTCTATTTTTGATACTTCTTGTCGACCTCTCCTCGGATTGTTAACTATATCTGGAGTTATAGAACTTCGATTCAAGCAAAATTTCTGGCGTTGGAAAGGTAAGACATGAGGCTACAAGTTCTAGGTTTTGAGAAGAACCCCGTTCGCCTCTAAGATAGTCAAAATCACTCATTAACAAACACTTGACTGTATTCTTGTCCAACGTTACTATCCATTTTTGAACTGTTACTGTCGACCTCTCCTCGGATTGTTAACTATATCCGGAGTTATAGAACTTCGATTCAAGCAAAATTTCCGGCGTTGGAAAGGTAAGACATGAGGCTACAAGTTCTATGTTTTGAGAAGACCCCGTTCTACCTCTAAGATAGTCAAAATCACTCATTAACAAACACTTGGACTGTTCTTGTCCAACTCTTACCGTCCATTTTTGAATTCTATGTTCGACCTCTCGCTCGGATTGTTAACTATATCTCGGAGTTATAGAACTTCGATTCAAGCAAAATTTGTGGTGTTGGAAAGGTTAGACATGAGGCTACAAGTTCTATGTTTTGAGAAGAACCTCGTTCTACCTCTAAGATAGTCAAAATCGCTCATTAACAAACACTTGGATTGTTCTTGTCCAACTATTACTGTCCATTTTTGAACTGTTACTGTCTGACCTCTCCTCAGATTGTTAACTATATCTGGAGTTATAGAACTTCGATTCAAGCAAACTTTGTGGCATTGGAAAGGTAAGACATGAGGCTACAAGTTCTATGTTTTGACAAGAACCCCATTCTACCCGTAAGATAGTCAAAATCGCTCATTAACAAACATTTGGACTGTTAGTGTCCAACTGTTCTTGTCCATTTTTGAATTGTTACGTCTCGACCTCTCCTCAGATTGTTAACTATATCTGGAGTTATAGAACTCGATTCAAGCAAAATTTGTGGCGTTGGAAAGGTAAGACCGAGGCTACAAGTTCTATGTTTTGAGAAGAACCCAGTTCCGCCTCTAAGATAGTCAAAATCACTCATTAACAAACACTTGGTATTCTTGTCCAACTGTTACTATCCATTTTTGAACTATTCTTGTCGACCTCTCCTCGGATTGTTAACTATATTTGGAGTTATAGAACTTCGATTCAAGCAAAATTTATGGCGTTGGAAAGGTAAGACATGAGGCTACAAGTTCTATGTTTTGAGAAGAACCCTGTTCTACCTCTAAGATAGTCAAAATCGATCATTAACAAACACTTGGATTGTTCTTGTCCAAGCTATTCTTGTCTATTTTTGAGTATTCTTGTCGACCTCTCCTCGGATTGTTAACTATATCTCGGAGTTATAGAACTTCGATTCAAGCAAAATTTGTGGCGTTGGAAAGGTAAGACATGAGGCTACAAGTTCTATGTTTTGAGAAGAACCTCGTTCTACCTCTAAGATAGTCAAAATCGCTCATTAACAAACACTTGGATTGTTCTTGTCCAACTGTTACTTGTCCATTTTTGAACTATTCTTGTCGACCTCTCCTCGGATTGTTAACTATATCTGGAGTTTTAGAACTTCGATTCAAGCAAACTTTGTGGCGTTGGAAAGGTAAGACATGAGGCTACAAGTTCTATGTTTTGAGAAGAACCCCATTCTACCTCTAAGATAGTCAAAATCGCTCATTAACAAACATTTGACCGTGTTAGTATCCAACTTATTCTTGTCCATTTTTGAACTGCTATTCGTGTCGACCTCTCCTCGGATTGTTAACTATATCTGGAGTTATAGAACTCGATTCAAGCAAAATTTGTGGCGTTGGAAAGGTAAGACATGAGGCTACAAGTTCTATGTTTTGAGAAGAACCCAGTTCCGCCTCTAAGATAGTCAAAATCACTCATTAACAAACACTTGACGTTATTCTTGTCCAATTCATTATCGTCCATTTTTGAACTGTTACTCTCTGACCTCTCCTCAAATTGTTAACTATATCTGGAGATATAGAACTTCGATTCAAGCAAAATTTATGGCGTTGGAAAGGTAAGACATGAGGCTACATATTCTATGTTTTGAGAAGAACCCCGTTCTACCTCTAAGATAGTCAAAATCACTCATTAACAAACACTTGGACTGTTATTCTTGTCCAACTGTTACTGTCCATTTTTGAACTGTCATTCTTGTCTCGACCTCTCCTCGGATTGTTAACTATATCTGGAGTTATAGAACTTTGATTCAAGCAAAATTTATGGCGTTGGAAAGGTAAGACATGAGGCTACAAGTTCTATGTTTTGAGAAGAACCCCGTTCTACCTCTAAGATAGTCAAAATCGCTCATTAACAAACACTTGGATTGTTCTTGTCCAACCGTTATTCTTGTCCATTTTTGAACTTACTGTCTGACCTCTCCTCAGATTGTTAACTATATCTGGAGTTATAGAACTTTGATTCAAGCAAAATTTATGGCGTTGGAAAGGTAAGACATGAGGCTACAAGTTCTATGTTTTGAGAAGAACCCCGTTCTACCTCTAAGATAGTCAAAATCGCTCATTAACAAACACTTGGATTGTTCTTGTCCAACGCTTATTCTTGTCCATTTTTGAACTGTTACGTCGACCTCTCCTCGGATTGTTAACTATATCTGGAGTTATAGAACTTCGATTCAAGCAAAACTTGTGGCGTTGGAAAGGTAAGACATGAGGCTACAAGTTCTATGTTTTGAGAAGAACCCCGTTTTACCTCTAAGATAGTCAAAATCACTCATTAACAAACACTTGGGTTATCTTGTCCAACGTTATTCGTCCATAATTGAACTCGTTTCTTGTCGACCTCTCTTCGGATTGTTAACTATATCGCGGAGTTATAGAACTCGATTCAAGCAACATTTGTGGCGTTGGAAAGGTAAGACATGAGGCTACAAGTTCTATGTTTTGAGAAGAACATCGTTTTACCTCTAAGATAGTCAAAATCACTCATTAACAAACACTTGGACGTTATTCTTGTCCAACCGTTACTGTCCATAATTGAACTGTTATCTTGTCGACCTCTCTTCAGATTGTTAACTATATCCGGAGTTATAGAACTTTGATTCAAGCAAAATTTATGGCGTTGGAAAGGTAAGACATGAGGCTACAAGTTCTATGTTTTGAGAAGAACCCCGTTCTACCTCTAAGATAGTCAAAATCGCTCATTAACAAACACTTGGATTGTTCTTGTCCAACTATTCTTGTCCATTTTTGAACTGTTATTCTTGTCGACCTCTCCTCGGATTGTTAACTATATCTGGAGTTATAGAACTTCGATTCAAGCAAAACTTGTGGCGTTGGAAAGGTAAGACATGAGGCTACAAGTTCTATGTTTTGAGAAGAACCCCGTTTTACCTCTAAGATAGTCAAAATCACTCATTAACAAACACTTGGACTGTTACTGTCCAACTGTTACTGTCCATAATTGAACTGTTACTGTCTGACCTCTCTTCAGATTGTTAACTATATCTGGAGTTATAGAACTCTGATTCAAGCAACATTTGTGGCGTTGGAAAGGTAAGACATGAGGCTACAAGTTCTATGTTTTGAGAAGAACCCAGTGTCGCCTCTAAGATAGTCAAAATCACTCATTAACAAACACTTGGACCGTTAGTGTCCAACTGTTACTGTCCATTTTTGAACCGTCTTCTCGACGTCTCCTCGATTCTTAACTATATCTGGAGTTATAGAACTTCGATTCAAGCAAAATTTATGGCGTTGGAAAGGTAAGACATGAGGCTACAAGTTCTATGTTTTGAGAAGAACCCAGTTCCGCCTCTAAGATAGTCAAAATCGCTCATTAACAAACACTTGGACTATTCTTGTCCAACCGTTATCGTCCATTTTTGAATCGTATTCTTGTCGACCTCTCCTCGATTGTTAACTATATCTGGAGTTATAGAACTTCGATTCAAGCAAAATTTATGGCGTTGGAAAGGTAAGACATGAGGCTATAAGTTCTATGTTTTGAGAAGAACCCCGTTCTACCCGTAAGATAGTCAAAATCGCTCATTAACAAACACTTGGATTGTTATTCTTGTCCAACCTATATCGTCCATTTTTGAACGTTATTCTTGTCGACCTCTCCTCGATTGTTAACTATATCTCGGAGTTATAGAACTTCGATTCAAGCAAACTTTGTGGCGTTGGAAAGGTAAGACATGAGGCTACAAGTTCTATGTTTGAGAAGAACCCCATTCTACCTCTAAGATAGTCAAAATCGCTCATTAACAAACACTTGACCATTCTTGTCCAACTCATTCTTGTCCATTTTTGAATTGTTACTGTCTGCCTCTCCTTAGAGTTTTAACTATATCTGGAGTTATAGAACTCCGATTCAAGCGAAATTTATGGCGTTGGAAAGGTAAGACATGAGGCTACAAGTTCTATGTTTTGAGAAGAACCCAGTTATGCCTCTAAGATAGTCAAAATCACTCATTAACAAACACTTAGATGTTACTATCCAACTATTCTTCGTCCATTTTTGAACCGTTCGTCTCGATCTCTCCTTAGATTTTTAACTATATCTGGAGTTATAAAACTTCGATTCAAGCGAAATTTATGGCGTTGGAAAGGTAAGACATGAGGCTACAAGTTCTATGTTTTGAGGAGAACCCAGTTCTGCCTCTAAGACAGTCAAAATTGCTCATCAATGAACCAGACCTGCTACCCTATAGGGTCTGTCATGACCCAATCTCGGTTGGTGACCCATAACTAGAGTTCTATGACTCCAAATTGAGCAAGACCAATTTCATTAGTTAGTAAACATCCAAAACTACAATTTCTATGAAGGAACTTGATCCTAATTCCTTCATTCTCCTACCCAAAATCTCTTTGAAGGTCAAGAGACGAAACCGTCCGATTCATCAACCTTTCCATTTACACACAACACACGAAGTTCTTTACTTTAACAACTCTTACTTTTTTTCTCAATTCAAGTCTAAGAACTCAATATATAAATTTACATCCAGGCATCAATTCATAATCGACTTGAAATGACTCATAAGACCAGGTTTATAATATCTTACCTGGTGCGAATTAAGGCTTCGATCCCTTCTTTTCTTTCTAATGACAGCCGACCCGACCCTCTTCTCTTCTTGTTTAATTTTTCTTGTTAATCCCTTTCCCACCAGGGTTTATTTTACTTATAACCCTCAATCTGGGATGGGTTCTTGAAATTTTGGTGTTTCTCTCTTGATTTGTAAAAATAGATATAAAAACTCCGTCTTTTCTTTCTTTACGTAGGCATGATTTGTTTTTGGTGAGAATAGGAGTATTTATGCTCTATAATTATTCTTATTTGCATTTAGGCCCCATTTTCTTTAAGTGTATTCGTTCTTGCCCCCACTTCTTTTTAGTTTAGTTTATTTTCTTTAATTTAATCCAGCCTTGGTTTTTCTCGGGATTTACAGTAATCACCTTTAATATTATAAACTTCGGTTTCTTTCTTTTCTCTAGTGAAACGTGTCTCCTCGGTCGAGTCAGCAATCCTTCCTAAACAGATAGCTTGTTTAATCCTCTCAGCTATAGCAACCAAGTCAGAAAAATGTTGTGCAGAGCTTCCAACCAAGTATTCAAAGTATGGGGCCTTGAAAGTGCTGACAAACAAGTTGATCATCTCTTTTTCCAACAAAGGAGAATTAACCTGTGCGACAGTCTCACACCATCTTTGAGTGTATTCTCTTATGGACTCCTTGTTGTCCTTTTCCATAGCTTGCAAGCTTGACCTATCAGGGCCCACATTCATATTGAACTTATATTGCATAATAAAGGCATCAACCAAGTCCTTCCATTTTTTTTATCTTAGTATTGTCTAAACGTATGTACCAAGTAAGGGCAACGTCACTCAAACAGTCTTGAAAGAAGTGAATCAACAGTTTCTCGCCATGGACCACCTCAGCCATTTTGTTGCAGTATACCTTGAGATGAGTTACAAGGCATTGAGTTCCTGTATATTTAACGAACTCTAGCACCCTAAACTTCTTGGGAATGACTACGTTAGGTACCAAACACATCTCAGCAGCTTTTATATGGTCATGCAGGCTAATTCCCTCGAATTCCCTCAGCCTTTGTTCCAGGGCAGCCCATTTGTCCAGGCCATCTTCTTTTACCATCTTGTTCTTTTGAGATTCCTTCATTGTAAGGTCAATGGTAGATGAAATTCTTATGGGATATCTTTGGTTGAGCCAATTGGGAATACATAGCCTGTTGAGACACCTCACTTGCCCCCAGATTTTGTGGATTTACGAGCATAGGTTCAGGCTGAGCTGTAAATTTTGCCTCTTCAGGTTTAGATCTTGAGGCCTGTTCGAGTAGGCTAGTAAGCCTTGCGACTTCTTCTCTAAGATTTTCCATCTCTTTTCGATGTTGGGCTTCCAACTGGGCTTTTTCTTCGTTTTCCATTTTTCTATTTCGCGGTTGAGTATTATAAGTGTGTTTTCAATGGGGGACCTATATTTCACTTGGAGTGCAGTATTATGATAGTTTATAAGTGTATGTTCAAACATGCATGAAGATGAATGCAACATATTGGGTATGGATTCGCCTTTTAGGGGGTGACATAATGATCACTATTCTTTGGATGTGTGGTCAGATCCAAATCCGATATGCATTGTGATTGTGCATCAAAAATATCATTAAGTCTCTTATTTTACATATGTATTTATTATTTTTATTTGGGTTTTTTATAATAATTGATGTGCTTTTTAGTAATGAAGTTTCTTTTAATGTCTCGATAGGTTTTTGGAGCTTAAATGAATTATTTCGGAAAATTCAACGTCGGAATTCGGAACAAAGAATTGAAGAGAAATTTAGTTGAAGATTGAAGCAAATCTTGGTTCAAATAAGTGCTCCAAATTTGCCCCAAAAATCAATTCTAGTCCAATTCTAGAAAAGAATATCATATGATCTATTTCAAACCCAAACATGCCTTATGTTGTGTGCAAACTTCAACCATCAAACACTCAAGGTTTTAATGTCAATCTTAGCCCAAATAATAGGTACATTTGTATCCTTATTTGATGCTTAAATTCAGCCCCAAATCAGCCCCAAATCAGCCTCCAAATCAGCCCAAGCACCATCCATGATCTTACATGTCCACACAACAAATAACATTTGATTTATTTTGGATAATTCATTGATCCAAGAGGGCAAGCACATGGATGGAAAGCTGGAGGGGACATTTTCACATTATTTTGGGTCAAAAAGAAGAAAGAGACAGCTCACAAAGAAGGAAGAAAACGTGCACCAAAGTGTTCTCCAAGCTGTCCTGATTTGATTTTCCAGAACACCTTTCGGTGTTTTGCCCATAAATTTCGACTCAGATGTCCAAATGAGCTGTTCTTTAATGATCTGGAAAGCTAACAGAATGGCCTATAAATATGTATCTAATAGACATCTCCAGAGGAGGCTTCTAAGAGGGTCGAATTGCTGTCCAAAGTTAGAGTCATATTTGTGTCCGAATTTTTACTGCAATTGTGTTGTGTTCTTCTTTATAGATTTCGGTTCTTTAGATTGTAAAACTTATTATTTCAGTTTGATTTAAGTTATTTCATATTTATTAAAGTGTTATTACATATAATCATGGTTGGCTAATTTCCTTCTTGGATCCAAATCAAGGATGATGGTGGTTGAGGTGAGTTCTTTAAGATATGAATGAATCTTAATGTCTATCTTTTCATTTTCTTCATGAATGTTTATTATTGCAAAGAAATTTTAGAAATCATTTAGGTAATGTTATAATCTTGAATTTTTATGCACAAACCTTAGTTTTGGTATAGAGATTGCTTGATTCAATGTCTTACTTAATATGAAAGTACTTGTTCATTCTTAAGCAATAATCAATCTTCATCTTTTTAAACTTCATTGTAATATCTTCCGATCTAATATCACCATCGTTGATATTAGGTTGAGTTATCTTATATATGTTGAAGGAATCACCAATACATCACCATTAAAATTGATTTGGACCAAGACTTACTTTTTCTTGTCACTTAAAATCTATTTACACTTTTTCATCTTTGAAAACAAATCCATCAATTATTTTCAACCAAGTTATTGTTAATTTAATTTCTCTTGAGTTTTTTTTGTTACCTAGCTTAATTTCCAGATCTAGCTCTCTGTGGATATGACCTCGATCTTACCGAGTTAATTGCTACATCGCACACTCGTGCACTTGCGAGTTAAAACAAGCCGAACATAAAAAGCGGTCAAGCAATTTTGGCGCCGTTGCCGAGGAGCTAGCAAGCAAAGGTAACACATTTAGTTTTGATTATTGGAAAACAAAAAAAATACATATAAATAAAAAATCAAATGGCTGGTTTTACCGCCTAAAAAAAAATTTGACCTCAACTTTTTGGATATTGGACTGTGGACTAGACTATTAATTGTTGGATTTTGGTTGGTTCAACCATTTTTCTTTTATTGTCTATTCTAATTAGTTTCTAATATTTATTGTTTATATTATAAGGCTGGTTTTACCGCCTCTTGTTTATTTTATTTTATTTTGCTGTTATTATTTTTCTTATATTTATTGGTCGAAGTGCTTGGCCGGTATTACGCACTTGTTGTTCATTTTATTTTATTTTGTTATTTTGTTGTTATTATTTTTCTTATATTTATTGTTTGAAGTGTTTGGCCGGTATTACCGCCTTTTTATTCATGCTTGTTATAATTATCTTTTAATGTTTATTGTTGTTAATATTGCTTATTAGTTGGAGAATTTCTTAATTTGTTGTATTTTTATTTTTGAGCTATTACTTTATCTTTTACGTTTCATTTACTTTTATTTGCAATCTTCTTTTTCTTTTTCTTTGTTTTTCCTTTCCTTTCGTATTCATATAATTGTTATATTATTATTATTTTATTTTTTTATCATGGCTAATGTTGAAGATGTAGAGGGTGAAGGGAGTGTTCAAGGTAATGGACCTCCACAATTCAATGATCAACCTAATTTTCGAACTCTTAGAGAGTATCTTCACCCTGCTAGACAAAGTACACCTTCGTGTATTATCTTACCTCTTAACCAACAAGCTTTCAATTTGAAACCGGGCATGATTCAACTTCTTCCCACATTTCACGGTATGGATTCCGAAAATCCATACATACACATTAAAGACTTTGAAGAGGTATGTAATACTTTTATTGATAGAACATGCACCGAGGAAACTATTCGTCTTAAATTGTTCCCATTCTCTCTAAAGGATAAAGCCAAGCTTTGGCTAAACTCCTTACGTCCTAGGTCTATAGGTACATGGAGAGAAATGCAAGCTGAATTTTTGAAAAAATACTTCCCCACTCATAGGACCGGCCTTACAACGTCAAATGATGAATTTTTCTTGTAGTCCAAATGAGTCATTTCACCAAGCTTGGGAAAGGTTCAAAGACTTGTTAAATGCATGCCCCCACCATGGTTTTGAGATGTGGAGGTTAGTGAGTTTCTTCTATGACTCTCTTACCGCAGATTTTAAAAAGCTAGTGTCAACCATGTGTAATGGTGAGTTTTATGACAAAGAACCAAGTGAAGCCTTTGATTTTTTTGATCAATTGGCTGAAAACACAAAGCAATGGGAGACTTCTCTCCCACTTCATGTTGAGTCTAGAAACACCATTTCTCATTCAAGTGGGAAGTTCCAATTAAAAGAGACTCGATGACCTCAATGCTAGATTAGCCTCATTGGCTAGGAAAGTAGAGTCTCTTGAGATTAAAAAAGTGCATGTCATGAGTGAACAACAAGAGGAAAGTTGTGTTGTTTGTGAGAGCAAAGGGCATAGGACAACCGAGTGTCCTACCATTCCAGCCTTCAAGGAAGTGCTATATGGCCAAACTTCGATTCAAGTAATGTTAGAAAGCCATTTTCAAACCAAGTAGGCAATCCCTACTCGAGACCTACAATCCTGGATGGAGGAACCACCCAAATTTTGGATGGAGAAATGAGGGCCCTTCAGTACCTCAAACATTTCAACCTCCACCCCAACCATTTCATGCTCCCACACATAACACATACCAACCACCTCATAAGAGATCCCTAGAGGATACTCTTCAACAATTCATGCAAACACAAGGAGGAATCAACAACCAAGCTTACAAATTTCAAGACCAGACCAATAGGACCTTAGATGACATTCGAAGTCAACTAACCAAGTTGACTCAATCACTAAGTATTCAAGAGAAGGGAAAGATTCCAGCTCAACCAATGCCAAATCCTAGAGGTCGGTACACATGAGTGAATCCTCATCTAGTGAACCTTCAAATCATGAACAAGTCCAAGCCATCACTACCCTTAGAAGTGGAAAGATTGTTGACAAAGCTATAGGTTCCGAGATTCCTAGAGGTATTGTGGAGGAGAAATCTAAGGAAAGTGAAGAGGAAATCAAAACACAAGTGACAAATGAGAGCTTGAGTGACAAAGAAGGTGAGATAAATGAGAAAGAGATGAGTGAGAAAGGAGATGATTCAAGAAAAATTGGAGTCAAAGTGAGTGATTTAGAATTTGTTCCTAAAGCACCATTTCCACAAAGGTTAGGGAAACCTAAACATGATCTTATGAACTCGGAAATCTATGAATTGTTCAAACAAGTGAAAGTCAACATTCCACTCCTTGATGCAATTAAACAAGTCCCATCTTATGCAAAGTTCCTCAAGGACTTATGCACAATCAAAAGGAGATTGAATGTAAAAGAAAGAGCTTTTCTAACCGAACATGCTAGTGCCATCATCCAGTTTAAGACCCCTCCCAAATACAAAGATCCCGGTTGTCCTACCGTTTCATGCATTATTGGAAGTCATAAGATAGACCAAGCTTTGTTGGATTTAGGAGCAAGTGTGAATTTGATACCCTACACCGTTTACAAACAATTAGGTTTAGGAGAAATCAAGCCTACTCGAATCACCCTTCAATTAGCCGATAGGTCAATCAAGATTCCCGGGGGTATTGTTGAGGATGTGTTGGTCCAAGTAGATAAATTCTACTTTCCTGTTGATTTTGTAGTGCTAGACACCGCACCTATTCAAGGTTCTAATGCTCCCATCCCAGTCATCTTAGGTAGACCTTTCCTAGCTACATCCAATGCTTTAATCAAGCGTAGGAATGGGGTGATGAAATTGTCTTTTGGGAACATGACTGTGGAGATGAACATATTCAATGTCTCTAAACAAATTGGTGAACATGAGGACATTAGAGAGGTAGATTTGATCCAAACAGTTTGTCAAGAACACTTTGAGAGAGAGTGGATCAAGGATCCATTGGAGAGAACTTTAATTCATGATGAAAGATTTTGTTCTTTGGAATGTGTTGATGAGGAAGTAAGAGAACTCGAGACTTATTTAGATCCAATGCCTATTATGTCAATAGGTCAATGGACCCCATCGTTTGAGCCTTTAATTTCACCCCAAGTGAAAGCCGAGGCATCTCTTGTCCAACCTTATAAACCGAGAAAGGAAGCCTTTACCGAGTGATCTTAAGTATGCATTTCTAGGGGAAGATGAATCATATCCTATTGTGATTTCATCAAAACTTAGCATAGAGCAGGAACAAGAACTTTTGAGAGTGGTGAGAAAACACAAAAAAGCAATTGGGTGGACTATTATCGACTTGAAAGGAATTAGCCCTCTTTTATGTACACATAGAATCTATCTTGAAGAAGAGGCTAAAAGCGTGAGGCAAATGCAAAGACGATTGAACCCAAACATGAAGGAAGTAGTAAGATGTGAAGTGCTTAAGCTACTTGATGCGGGTATCATTTACCCCATTGCAAACTCAAAATGGGTTAGTCCAACCCAAGTTGTCCCTAAAAAATCTGGAGTCACAGTAGTGAAGAATGAAAATAATGAGCTAGTACCAACTAGAATCCAAACTGGATGGCGTATGTGCATTGATTATCGTAAGTTGAACATGGTGACTAGGAAGGACCATTTTCCGCTTCCATTTTTAGACCAAGTGCTTGAAAGAGTAGCCGGAAGAGCTTTCTATTGTTTTCTTGATGGATACTCGAGGTTACAACCAAATTGAGGTTTCTTTAGAAGACCAAGAAAAAACCACTTTCACTTGTCCTTTTGGTACCTATGCTTATAGAAGAATGCCTTTTGGCTTGTGTAATGCACCAGCCACTTTTCAAAGGTGTATGATGAGTATCTTTAGTGACATGGTGGAAAATTTTTTGGAAGTTTTCATGGATGATTTTTCAGTTTATGGGGATTCTTATGAGTTGTGTCTAATGCATTTGGAAAAAGTTCTTGAAAGGTGTGAAGAGAGCAATCTTGTACTCAATTGGGAGAAGTGTCATTTTATGGTGACACATGGCATTGTCTTAGGTCACATTGTCTCTTCAAAAGGGATAGAGGTAGATAAGTCAAAGGTTGAAGTCATTCAAAAATTACCTACCCCTAGGACTCGTGAAAGATGTGAGATCCTTTTTAGGACACGCTGGTTTTTACCGAAGATTCATTCATTCTTTTAGTACCATTGCCAAACCATTGTGTAACTTGTTGTCACAAGATGTTCAATTTGATTGGACATCAAAATGTCAAGAAGCTTTTGAAAAGCTTAAAGGGTTGTTGACCATTGCACCAATCATGCAAGCTCTCGATTGGTCTTTACCATTTGAAGCGATGTGTGATGCTAGTGATTTTGCGGTAGAAATTTGTTTTAGGACAAAGAAAAGATAAGAAACCTCATGTCATTTATTATGCTAGCAAGACTTTGAATGATGCTCAATTGAATTACACTACAAGCGAAAAAGAACTTCTAGCCGTAGTATTTGCATTGGACAAGTTTAGGTCTTATTTGGTTGGATCTCTTGTTATTGTTTTTAGCGATCATGCGGCATTGAAATACTTGCTCACAAAACAAGATGCCAAGCCACGTTTGATTCGATGGATCCTCCTACTCCAAGAGTTTAACCTTGAAATTCGAGATAAAAAGGGAGTAGAGAATGTAGTGGCTGATCATTTGTCCTGTCTTTCAAGCTATAAGACCACAATTGATGAATCTCCAATAAATGAATTCTTTGCGATGAAAATTTATTTTGTGCGAGTGTCTTGTTTCCTACATTGGCTCTCCATGGTATGCGACATAGCAAATTACCTAGCCACAAGTCGATTCCTTCTCATTGGTCTAAACTTGACAAACAAAAATTCTTGCGCAACGTGCGTACCTTTTTTTGGGATGACCCCTACCTATTTAAATACCGCACGACCAAATTGTTAGGCGGTGCATCCCCGATCATGAAATTCCAAGTGTCATTAATTTTTGTCATGCATTAGCTTGTGGTGGGCATTTCTCTTCCAAGAAAACCACTTGCCAAGATCTTGCAGGTGTGGTTTTTATTGGCCCACCATGTTCAAAGATGTCCATGCCTTCGTGTTGCATGTGACCGATGCCAACGACTAGGTAACCTTTCTAGGCGTAACATGATGCCCCTAAACCCCATTCTTGTTTTGGAAATATTTGATTGTTGGGGGATTGATTTCATGGGACCTTTTCCAAGTTCATTTGGTTACCAATTCATCCTTGTAGTTGTTGATTATGTGTCTAAATGGGTGGAGGCCATTGCATCTCGAACTAATGACCATCGAGTTGTGGTCAAATTCTTGAAAGAAAATATTTTCTCTCGTTTTGGCATGCCCGGGCTATGATTAGTGATGGGGGTAAGCATTTTTGTAACAAGCCCGTTGGGATTTTGATAAGAAAATATGGTGTAATTCACAAGGTCGGTACCCCTATCATCCACGAGACTAGTGGCCAAGCCGAGTTGGCAAATAGGGAGATCAAGAACATTCTAGAGAAAACAGTCAATCCAAACCGTAAAGATTGGTCCCTACGACTAGTTGATGCTTTGTGGGCATATCGCACTCGCTTATAAGACCTCTTTAGGAATGTCTCCTTATAGGCTAGTTTATGGAAAGCCTTGTCATCTCCTGTTGAGATTGAGCACCGTGCATATTGGGCCATCCGGCAATTCAATGATAATGAAAATGAGGTTGGCAAAAACAGAAAGCTTCAATTGGATGAATTAGAGGAGCTGAGAAATGATGCATTTGAAAATGCAAAAATTTCAAAACATAAGATGAAAGCTTTGCATGATAAACACATTTTTAGAAAATCCTTTCATGTTGGTCAAAAGGTTCTCTTGTATAATTCACGATTACATCTCTTTCACGGGAAGTTAAGGACAAAATGGATTGGTCCATTTGTGATTAAATCCATCTCCGAGCATGGTGCATTTGAGGTAGAAAATCCTAAGAATGGAAATGTTTTCAAAGTAAATGGTCATCGATTGAAACCTTATCTTGAAAAATTTGTGGCTGAAGTTGAGACATTGGATCTTGAAGATCCAATACCATTGTAGTATCAGAAGTAATGAGTTTTTATTTTTATTTTTATTTTTTTTTCATTTTTTTTATTTTTCTTTTTCTTTTTCTTCCATCTCTTATATTTTCTTGTTCATGCATTAGGGACAATGCATTATTTTAAGTTGGGGGGTGTGAGGTTCTTTATTTTCAAAAAAAAAAAAAAAAAACATCAATGTTTTCTTTTAGTTGTGATATGCGAGGTAAAAAAAAAAATCAAGCAAGAAGTCGGCTCATGTCCAATTCAATCGGACATTCATCCTTGAGAACAAAAGGGGAGTAACAGTTTTCTAATCTTTATACTTTTCTTCTCTTTCTTTTTTACATTGAGGATAATGAAAAACTTAATTTTAGATATTTGATTATGTTGAATGCTTGAGATAACCATGCTTGTTAAAAAAAAAAAAAAAAACTTGCATTCGTATGTGAATGAGACTTGTTTAAGATCAACATTACATTTTTGGATTCATTATTGTGTTGAACATTGCATGCTTTAATTTGGGATAGATAATATCTTAAAAAGCAAGATATAGCATACTTTTTTCTTAAGATTATTGAAGTACATCTTTCCTTGTAAAAGTTGTGTGAGTTGTGTGATTATGCATGAAAGATGAGTGTGATGCTTTACTTGTGATTATCCCTTTTGATCTAGTCCTAAACAAGGTTTAAGTAAATAGAGTAATCATTATTACACAAATGTGTACAAAGTTCTATCTACTCCAATGTTTTGAGTTGCTCAAGTAACTAGGGGTATTCATCACAAATGTTTATCTTTACGTCAAACGGCGGCTTGAAATATGAGTATGCAAAGCACTTTAAGTTTGTGACTTTGTGAGTAACCGGGTGCATTCATCACAAATGTTTGTATTCGCGTCAAAAGGGAAGTGACCACTTAAAGAAAAAAGAATGAATAATATCATAAAAAAAAAAAAAAAAAGAAAAAAAAAATATAGATACTTCTCTAGTTTGCTACCTTGTTTGTAGTAGTGAGAAGGGAAGATTACAAGTTGAGTTTTCGCGTGAATCAATTATGTTGGTTGCATGATAAATACGATTGAATTTGGAATTTTGTATGGATGTTTGATTTAGAGAATGTGAGTATGCTTATTTTTTTTTTATTTGCTATTGTGTACACTAAGTTAAAGATACCAATGTTTGCATGATAGGTCCTTTAAGTGTGATGAGTCAAGCCTAATTATGTTATTATTATTCTTTTTATTTCAAAGGTTTTATGTTTAGTTTTGCTTGAGGACTAGCAAAATCTAAGTTGGGGGTGTGATTGTGCATCAAAAGTATCATTAAGTCTCTTATTTTACATATGTATTTATTATTTTTATTTGGGTTTTTTATAATAATTGATGTGCTTTTTAGTAATGAAGTTTCTTTTAATGTCTCGATAGGTTTTTGGAGCTTAAATGAATTATTTCAGAAAATTCAACGTCGGAATTCGGAACAAAGAATTGAAGAGAAATTTAGTTGAAGATTGAAGCAAATCTTGGTTCAAATAAGTGCTCCAAATTTGCCCCAAAAATCAATTCTAGTCCAATTCTAGAAAAGAATATCATATGATCTATTTCAAACCCAAACATGCCTTATGTTGTGTGCAAACTTCAACCATCAAACACTCAAGGTTTTAATGTCAATCTTAGCCCAAATAATAGGTACATTTGTATCCTTATTTGATGCTTAAATTCAGCCCCAAATCAGCCCCAAATCAGCCTCCAAATCAGCCCAAGCACCATCCATGATCTTACATGTCCACACAACAAATAACATTTGATTTATTTTGGATAATTCATTGATCCAAGAGGGCAAGCACATGGATGGAAAGCTGGAGGGGACATTGTCACATTATTTTGGGTCAAAAAGAAGAAAGAGACAGCTCACAAAGAAGGAAGAAAAACGTGCACCAAAGTGTTCTCCAAGCTGTCCTGATTTGATTTTCCAGAACACCTTTCGGTGTTTTGCCCATAACTTTCGACTCAGATGTCCAAATGCGCTGTTCTTTAATGATCTGGAAAGCTAACAGAATGGCCTATAAATATGTATCTAATAGCCATCTCCAGAGGAGGCTTCTAAGAGGGTCGAATTGCTGTCCAAAGTTAGAGTCATATTTGTGTCCGAATTTTTACTGCAATTGTGTTGTGTTCTTCTTTATAGATTTCGGTTCTTTAGATTGTAAAACTTATTATTTCAGTTTGATTTAAGTTATTTCATATTTATTAAAGTGTTATTACATATAATCATGGTTGGCTAATTTCCTTCTTGGATCCAAATCAAGGATGATGGTGGTTGAGGTGAGTTCTTTAAGATATGAATGAATCTTAATTAATGTCTATCTTTTCATTTTCTTCATGAATGTTTATTATTGCAAAGAAATTTTAGAAATCATTTAGGTAATGTTATAATCTTGAATTTTTATGCACAAACCTTAGTTTTGGTATAGAGATTGCTTGATTCAATGTCTTACTTAATATGAAAGTACTTGTTCATTCTTAAGCAATAATCAATCTTCATCTTTTTAAACTTCATTGTAATATCTTCCGATCTAATATCACCATCGTTGATATTAGGTTGAGTTATCTTATATATGTTGAAGGAATCACCAATACATCACCATTAAAATTGATTTGGACCAAGACTTACTTTTTCTTGTCATTTAAAATCTATTTACACTTTTTCATCTTTGAAAACAAATCCATCAATTATTTTCAACCAAGTTATTGTTAATTTAATTTCTCTTGAGTTTTTTTTGTTACCTAGCTTAATTTCCAGATCTAGCTCTCTGTGGATATGACCTCGATCTTACCGAGTTAATTGCTACATCGCACACTCGTGCACTTGCGAGTTAAAACAAGCCGAACATAAAAAGCGGTCAAGCACATTGCAATACCGAGAGGAGATCTGTTTAGCCTTTTGTCATCTAAGCTTTCAGCCACATTCTTGGTGTCTTTCATTATGCATCTAAATACCTTTGAGTAGCGGTATCTCACCGACATCCAGTCTAGGGTAGTCTCCGTCGGTCATTTGCAAGGATTCAGACTCAAGTCCATACTCATCAGTTGTTATCTTAGAAATAACGGTCATTATGTCACCCAAAAGCACGTTTAAGCTTATCTCAGTGAATTTACGCAGGGATTAACGTAAAGGATAGGTTCTAGTCATTAAATGCATCAAGGTAGTTTTGCTATCTAGTCTCAACGGTCTTTTGCATGCTCAGTGATCGCCCTCGAAAGGTTGATATGAGGTTTACAAGCAGCGTGAAGATAGAGGCCCTGAGTAATATCAGTTCGGCATATCGACCACTGTCAAGCAAACAATCATGTGAGAGTTGGATAGTTTCGCGAGCCTTACCCAGGCTAAAGTAATTGAGGTGCCGTTACTCCTTCACTTATCTTAAAGTTGATATCACACGTATTAAAATGAGATAAGTGATGCATGAAAACCTTAAATCCGTATCCAATATATATGCATGATAAACATGAAAGACAATGCATGCTAAAATAGTAAAAAGAGAAAAATAAATAAAACTTGGTAAACTCAACATAGCCACAACAAGGAGAAACAAAAAAACAGTACGACAAATATAGTTTAGCAATAAAAAAAAGACAAATAGCAAAGCTTAGTCCTAAGATCCCCAGTGGAGTCGCCATTCTGTCACACCCGGACATCGCGACGACCAATTAAAAATAATATCTCGATATAGAAAAAGAACAGATATATGGCATCTTGTTCTTTTAGAGGAAAAAGTCTAGTTTAAGGAGTCACCACCTAGTATTATGGTCACTAGGAACCCTAACTGGTCAACAGAGATTCTATGGGACGGGACTGGTTATGCAAAAGGGAAGATGCTATCACCCCTTAAGCGTCCTACCTATGACAGACTGCATTGCTGGTTTGGCCTAAAATTGCTAAGAATTTGTTCTCCTTTTTCCCTTTTTTATTCTTCCTTTCATGTTCCTGACTCTGGCGTCAGTGAACAATTCCTACGAATATTTCCAACACTGGCGTTGGTAAATATTGCACAAATCCAAAAAATACGATACTCCTGACTCTGGCGTCAGTGAATATTTTTGCAAAAATGAATTTGAAGAAGAAATTTTCCATGTCATTTTTTTCTTGTTTATCCTTTATTATCATTTGCCCTTTTTAGATGGAAGTAAAAAAAACATTGCACGACATATTGCCATTTAACAGTAATAGTCCACAGACTGATCATATCTACAAAAAATACAAACACAAAGAAAAAAATAAAACAAACTGCGAGGGGCCCACAAATAAATCAATGAAGGTCCCAAATATTTTTTGAAATTTTTCGTTATCGAAAAGGGGTTCATTTGGTCAAATATCAAATTCGAATGGGCATAAAAATTATCGCCAAGGCATAAGGGTGTGTTTTGCCAAACACACCCTTAGCAAACACACTTTTGGGCCTACTGGGCCTACTCCTCGTTTTGTTTTGGGAGGGGGCTAAGTCCAGTGGACCGGCCGGGTGCGAGCACGCGTGGTTCAAACCACGCGTGCCTTTGCACTGAGGCGAAGGTAATTAAATTACCTTCGCCTGTTTTCCTTTCTTACGTAGTGAAAAAAATGCGTAAACAAAAAGAGAGAAGGAAGGCCTTACTGGCGATGACAAAGGTGATTGGCGGATATGGAGATGAAAGTGATGGTTTTCCGAAGAATGTTATTCTTTCCCTTGCTCTTGTGTTTTTTTGTTATGGGTTCTCTTTTCCTTTGGTTTTTTTTGTTCCCCTGTTTTCTCGCTCCCTTTTTCTTTCGGTCTCTCCCCGCCTTTTCTCTCGTCTCTCCTCTCCCCTTGCTACGTCGGCTGCTGGGTATTTATAGGGACCAATCCTCCTCTCCCTCAACCTAACGTCTCTCTTCCTGATAAGCACGACCGAGGGAGACGGTTCTGTTAGGACTCGACGCGAAGCCTAATCCTTATCTCGCCGGGTTGTGATTATCATGAAGATAAAGATTACTTTTCTCTGTTTTGATAGGACTAGGATGCTGGTGCTTCACACTTTTTTTTCCTTCTTTGCAGGCGGGCATTCGATGCTTTGAAGATGAAGACGACGAACAGCGCCTGATTGAAACGGCCGGTTGTTTTGGGGCTAGAAATGGTTATTTCTAATCCGGTCCTTGAAGTTTCGGATCCTTGCATTCAAACCCCCGGTCTTTTAATTTCAGATTTTAATCCCTATATCATTCAATTAAATTTAAAAAAAAAAACAAAAAGGGTCCAAATTTGGGTTACAACACGCGTGCATGAGAGTTTGGTCGAAGAAGATAACCAATCGCTTCATAATGAGAATAATGAGAATAATCGAGTTAGAACACTTAGAGACCACATGAATCCTACAAGAACAAGTGCACCCTCATGTATAGTTTTCCCTCCTAATGCATCTCATTTTAATTTTAAGCCAGGTATTATTCAATTTTTACCTTCTTTTCATGGCTTAGATCTAGAAAATCCATACTTGCATTTAAGGGAATTTGAGGAGGTCTGTAACACGTATAATAACTTAAATTGTACCATGAACACCATTCGATTAAATTTTTTTCCTTTTTCATTAAAAGATAAAGCTAAAACATGGCTACAAAATCTTAGGTCAGGATCCATTCGTGCTTGGGATGAAATGCAAGCAACAATTTTTAAAGAAGTTTTTTTTCGTCTCACAGAACAAACTCTTTCAAAAGACAAATCACTACTTTCACTCAAAAACTAGGAGAAACATTTTTACCAATGTTGGGATAGGTATCGAGACTCTTAATACTAGCCATCATCATGGTTTTGAAACATGGAGATTGGTTTCACATTTTTATGAAGGGTTAACACCTAAAGATAAACAAATTGTGGAATTGATGTGCAATGAAACTTTTGAAGATAAAAACCCTAATGAAGCAATGGAGTACCTAGACTTGCTAGCTGAAAATGCTCAAAATTGGGACACTACAGGCACTTATGAGGCACCAAGTAAAACTCAACCTCATACATTTAGTGGAGGAATGTACAACTTTAGGGAAGATCATGACCTCCAAGCCAAGTTTGCATCTTTAGCTAGAAAAGTCGAGGCACTAGAATTGAAAAAGAGTGGTCAATTAAAATCTGTTCAAGACATTGTGTCTCAAAAATATGAAACCAATGAACACTCAACCAATGACTATCCAACTTTTCCTTCTTTTAAGGAATGCCTCCATGAACAGGCCCATGCTTTAAATAGTTTCCAAAGGCCCAATCATAACCCATACTCATAATCATACAACCCTGGTTGGAGAAATCAGCCAAATTTCAGTTGGAAGAGTGGTAACAATAATGCACAAACTTCACAGCCACCATTTCAAGCACACCATAATTTCTAAAATTCTCATGTATATGCACCTCCTTATGCTCCACCTTCTAGAAGAAATCTTGAGGAAACATTGCATTCATTTATTGAAAAGCAAGAGATAATCAACACTCAACTTGCTCAAAGCATGACAGATTTTAAAGATACTCTTACAAAATTCACATCTGCTCTCAGTTTTCAAGAGAAAGGTAAGTTTTCATCTCAGCCACAATAAAATCCAAAGGGGCAATACAATTCAAGTGCAAGTAGCTCTGGAAGCCAATACATGGATCAAGTCAAATCAGTCACTACTCTCTGCAGTGGTAAGGTTATTGAAAAACCCGCTCTTGAACCTTGTGAGAAAGATGATGAGTTAATCTCTCGAGGGTAAGGAAGGGGTTGAATCTGAACATTGCAAAGAAAAGACTACTTCCCCGCCAACATTTCCATTTCCTCATGTCATGAGGAAACAAAGGAAAGTCAATCACAACTCTGAAATCTTTGAAACTTTCAAGCAGGTAAGGATCAATATACCTTTGTTGGATGTTATTAAACAAGTACCTTCTTATGCTAAATTTTTTAAAGATCTATGCACTATGAAGAGAAAACTGAATATGAAAAAGAAAGCCTTTTTAGCCGAACAGGTAAGTGTCATTCTTCAAAACAATAATGCTTTGAATTATAAAGACCCTGGTTGCCCTACAATTTCATGCTTTATTAGAGAACATAAAATTGAAAAAGCTTTACTTGATCTTGGAGCTAGTTTGAATTTACTTTCATATTCGGTTTTTCAAAGTCTCAATCTAGGTGAGTTAAAACCAACTTCTGTAACTCTTTTACTTGCTGATAGATTTGTAAAAGGGCCTAGAGGAATAGTTGAAGATGTGTTATTACAAGTTGATAAATTCATTTATCTTGTGGATTTTATTGTCTTGGATACACAACCTGTTGAAGCATGTAATTTAATTCCTGTTATTTTAGGACGTCCATTTCTTGCAACTTCTAATGCATTGATTAATTATATGAATGGAGTGATAAAGTTATCTTTTGGAAACATGACATTGGAGATGAATATTTTCAACATTTGCAAGCAACCTGGAGATGATAATGATTTACAGGAAGTGGACTTTATTGAAAAATTAGTTCATAATCAATTTCAAACCATTTCCAGTGAAATTGAGATTGATGAATCTGACGATTTGCAAATGGTCTATTTTCAGGAATCAAAGGCAAGTAATTGGAGACCAAAAATTGAGGAATTTCCACCACGATCAATTGATTCCATACCTTCAAGTGTTCAATCACCAAAACCTGATTTGAAGTCGTTACCATTCAATCTCAAATACTCATTTTTTGGAGAAAATAAAACTTTTCTAGTAATAATTTCTTCCAAACTTAATGCACATCAAGAAGGTAAGTTAGTACAAACTATGAAAATGCATAAACATACATTAGGATGGACCATAGCTGACATACAAGGAATTAGTCCGACACAGAATTTATTTAGAGGAAAATGCTAAACCCTCTAGAGAAATGCAATGAAGACTTAATCCTAATATGAAAGAAGTAGTGAAAAATGAAGTCATTAAGCTTCTAGATAATGGAATCATTTATCCTATTTCTGACAGCAAATGGGTAAGTCCTACCCAAGTTGTACCTAAAAAGTCTGGAGTCATTGTGATAACAAATGAGAAAAATGAGTTAATTCCAACTACAACTATTACTAATTAACGCAAGTGCATTGACTATAGGAAACTAATTCAATGACTAGAAAAGATCATTTTTCTTTACCTTTCATGGATCAAATCCTAGAAAGAGTTGCAGGTCATGAATTTTATTGTTTCCTAGATGGTTATTCAAGTTACAACCAAATTGAAATTGCATTGGAAGATCAAGAGAAGACTAGTTTCACATGTCCATTTGGTACTTTTGCATATCGAAGGATGCCTTTTGGATTATGTAATGCACCAGCCACGTTTCAAAGATGCATGCTTAGCATATTCAGTGATATGGTTGAACTTTTTCTTGAGATTTTTATGGATGATTTTTCTGTTTTTGGTGATTCATTTGATGATTGTTTAACTAACTTGGAAAAAGTTTTGAACAGGTGTGAAGAGAAGAATCTAGTCTTTGAATTGGGAAAAATATCATTTTATGGTAACAAACGACATTTTACTTGGTCACATTGTTTCATCAACAGGAATTGAGGTTGACAAATCTAAAATCGAGTTAATTGCCAACTTACCAACACCAAGATCTGTTAAAGATGTTAGATCATTTTTAGGACATGTTGATTTTTATAGACGGTTCATCAAAGATTTTAGTGTAATATCTAAGCCATTGAGTAACCTTCTAACAAAGGATAATATTTTTGAATGGATTGAACATTGAGAAGAAGCCTTTATTAAACATAAAAACTTGCTTACCTCTGCTCCTGTCATTTAACCTCCTGATTGGTCATTACCTTTTGAAATAATATGTGACGCTAGTGATTATACCGTGGGTGCTGACTTAGGATAAATAAAAGATAAGAAACCTTATGTGATTTACTATGCAAGTAAAACTTTAAATAGTGCTTAGATGAATTACACTACCACTGAAAAAGAATTACTTGCAGTAGTATTTGCATGTGAAAATTTCAGATCTTATCTTGTTGGCTCACCTGTGGTTGTTTTTAGTAATCATGCAGCATTGAAATATATTCTTTCTAAGAAGGATTCTAAGGCTAGATTGGTGCGGTGGATTTTGTTACTTCAAGAATTTGATATCACAATCAAAGACAAGAAAGGCACTGAAAATGTTGTCGCAGATCATTTGTCAAGATTGACAATAGATTTGAAATCTGACATCACACCAATCGATGACTACTTTCCTGATGAATCTTTATTTTCTGTCTCTACAATGCCTTGGTTTGTTAATATTGTTAATTTTCTTGTTTCAGGACAATTGCCATCTCATTGGAGTACCGAAGACAAAAGAAAGTTCTTGAACAAAGTGAAAAACTTTTATTGGGATGACCCTTATTTATTCAAATATTGTCCTAATAAAAAATTATGAAGATGCATTCCTGATAATAAAGTAAGTAGTGTCATTAAATTTTGTCATTCTGAGGCATGTGGAGGTCATTTCTCATCAAGAAAGACAACTGCAAAAATCTTACAAAATGGATTTTACTAGCCTACCATGTTCAAGGACTCACATGCATTCTGCAAGACTTGTGAAAATTGTCAAAAGTTGGGATCTATTTCAAAACATCACATGATGCCTTTAAATCCTATTCTTGTCACCGAGATCTTTGACTGTTGGGGTATAGATTTCATGGGTCCATTTCCTCCATCATTTGGTTTCTTGTACATATTAGTCGTAGTAGATTATGTTTCAAAATGGATAGAGGCAATTCCAAGTCGAAACAATGACCACAAAACAGTGATAAAGTTTTTGAAAGAAAATATTTTAAGTCGATTTGGAATCCCTCGAGCCATGATAAGTGGTAGTGGAACACATTTCTGCAACAAGCCATTTGAGTCTTTAATGAAGAAATATGGAATCACACACAAAGTTGCCATCCCTTATCACCCTCAGACAAGTGGACAGGTAGAACTTGCTAATATGGAGATTGACACGACCAAAGAGTTGATGTCTTCTCCCAAGTGTAAGAGTGTCGAAGTAATAAATAACTCGACAAGACCGGGGTCGAACCAAAGGGAGGTTAACTATATAAACTACAAATAAACAAATAGATAATAACAAAAAAGGAATTGAAGAGAGCTTTGAGATGCGATATTGATATAAGGATTAAACAAGGATAAAATAATTGTCAAGGTTAGATTATCCACTAATGGTATTTCAAACAAGTATAGTATAAACTCTTTTTATTACTCAACTGGAAACCACACACAAACGAGGTTCCAATCGGATTATAAATTGTTAACATGATTACATTAATTATCTTATTCGAATAATGCTAATACTTGTAAATGTTGTCAGGTGTTCATGATTATAACTTATGTTAACAACAAATCAAGTTCCTTTCATAGCATAGGTGTCGATTATACCATACGATTGGGCTATGAAAATGCCAAGTATTTGTTGTACCAAGGGTTATACAACATAAATCTAGATTAACCATTTAACAAGCAAAGAATTAAAAGTGAACAAGATAACAAATACAAAACATGTTAGTATCAAACATTAAAGTCCATGTTGAGTTTATACTATACTTATTCTTACACCATTAGTGTAACCTTTTCATCTTTACATAATAAACTTAGCTAAACATAATGAAAGAGAAAAACATAAATAAACAAGATAAGAACATAAATAAGATATAAGTTAACTAAGTAAAGGAAAGGAAATGAAACACTACACCATTAAACAGTTTTACCGACGGACTAATTCCGTCGGTGACAGGAATGGACTCCATCGGTGAAATAATTACCGACGGCCTCACCGACGGAACACATCTGTCGGTATAATAGTCGTTGGTAACTCCCCTTTCCGTCGCTAATTCTGTAACAAATAAAAAAAACCACCCACCGACGGTCTTACGGTGACGTAAACGCGTGCCAAAAATTTTTTTTTCCCGCGGGAACATTACCGACGGACTAAATCCGTTTGAAATTTCAACGGTAATTACCGACGGATAATTGTGTGGTAATTACGGCATCGGTGGTAATTGTGTGGCAACTCTCTGTGAAATACTGACGGATAATATCCGTAGGTAAAGCCGTCTGTATGTAATCACCGACGGAATATGTCCGTCGGTAATTATGGCATGGCTGGTAATTGTTTGGCAACTCTCTGTGAAATACCGACGGATAATGTCCGTCGGTATGTATTTAAAATATATATAAAAAAATAATTTATTAATAGTAAAAAAGCTTAATAAACAAAAAATAATGTTTTGACATTAAAAATAATGTTCATTACAAATTTAATGGATTAAACATTAAAAATATAAAAATAATGTTAAATAATATTCATTACAAATTTAATGTGTTTAAAAAACAAAATTAAACTAGAATAGCGGCGGAGCTGGAGGAGGAGGAGGAGGAGGAGAAGGTTGGTTGTTCTCAGGACCGTACGACCAAAAGGGAGCTGCACAAGTATCATCACCCATCTTTGATCTCATCTCCATGACTATTTGACGAAGCTCATCATAATTCGTCAAGAGTTGTTGATATTATTGTTTCAAGGCAATGAACTCCTCAGACTGGGTGCTTGATACTGATGGAGAGCTCCCAATGGTTGAGACACTACGAGTCGAACGCAAGTTTTCAGCCGTAGTGTTGGAGAGCCCGTAGATCCGATTTTTATCGGGTCCACCAGACGATCCCACCTCCATCCACAAATCTGGATCGAAATCTGGATGGGTCGAAGAATTGTCCCCATATCTCTCCCTCAACTGGCTATTATAGGTCTCCTGAAATTTTTTAAAAAAATCATCATATGCAATTCAAGATGCAATTCAAGAAAATAATAACTTACAAAATAAAATGAATAAACGAGCATACCACGAAGTGCTGAGCACGGTTGTCCACAAACTGTTGCACCCCCTTTTGACGGTCTTGACTCCGCACACGCGTCTCTACAAACAACTCCATTGGACTCGGCTCACGTCCAAGAGACGCGACTCGTAAGGAAAAAATAGGTTGAAAGTTAAACATATTATAAGGAACGACAAATTAATGAACGATATATTTCATTAAAATTAATCTTGCCATCCGCTTTGCATGTGCGATGAATGGGACGGATCCGCCAGTGTGTGTGGTCACCGAACCATGAATTTACCGGTTCCGGTTGTCGGCACCGGACCGTGAGCGTCATGAGAACCGCTCTGAGGTCACGTGCTCAATATATGCCATACATATTTCCCCCGAGATGAATGGCGGTTTGAATTCCCGCCAAACTACCACCTCATTCCATCCTTCAAGACTGTTATCCCTCGCATGTCTTTTTGATTTTTTTGGGGTGTCATACCAAAAATCACACCACCTACTTCCATAGTAACAAATTAGAATTTAAAACATAAAATTATAAAACAAAAATAAATATTATTTTTTATGTTACCTAGTTGTCGCGTGATTCTTCCATACCCTCCTCACAACATTGTTGTTCGCCCTATCCCACTCAAATGTGTTCTGTGTATATAAATAATTCATATAAAATAAAAATAGTTCAAGATATAAAATTATAAAAATCATTTATTAAAAATAAGCTGGAAATTAAAAATTAACACCGACACGAAATCGCTTAAACCATGCATCGATATTAGGTTTCCACTCAAGATGTCCGGAAACCCGGCTCCATTGAAACAATGGAATCTCCATCGATGATTTAAACACCAATGTTATAATCCTTATGACCTCAATGTTTGTGAACCCGAAATTAAATAAAAGTAGTAATATTAATTAGTTGTTCATAAATTATGTTATAAGTATATATATATATATATATATATATATAACTAAAACCTAAACAAACTTACATTGAGAGGTCATCCTTCCATTGTGCCTGGTACTTGCGGGTGAATTGACCCCATTTGTGAAGGCACACCGCTTCTTAGTTGTGAAACCGCGCTAGAAGAGGCAACATCACAAGTTGGTGTAGATTCCTCGCCTTGATCAAGCACCTAAGGATACGTCCTCCTCGCTGCTAGAAGAACTAGCTGCAATCGTCTTCTCGACGATGTCTTGTAGATTTCATTCTACGCATCTACACAAATTTATACGAATAATTACATACTTAACTTTGATTATTTAAAAAAAAAATTGGACAGAGTCTCCCCTATACTGGGGGGTCCCAAGTTATCGACAAAATCATATTACACTTCCAATTTTATTTCACATCTCAATCCAATCATCCTAGATCTCAACCCAACTCATCATCATCAACACAAAACATCTTATTCAATAACATCATATAATGAAATTCAAGTAAAAGAATCAATTTCAACTATGAACATTCATTGTTAAATTGGTACTTAGAGTTACAAACATTAGATTAAAGTCATACATTCAAATTTAAGGATTAATATTACATTTCAAGTTTTAGGAGACAAGACTCTTAATTTATAAATAATTACATGGTCAAAAGCAAAAGGTAACTAAATCAATATCATTCCTAACACGACCCTAAACACAAAACAAAAAACACTATACAAAACAACCTAAACACAAAACAAACAATACACAAAACTAAAAAACACTATATCAATTCAAAATAAATTTGGGAATAAAAAATGCTTACCTTAATAGTGTGTTGAATTTAAGATTTTATCTACAAACAATACACAAAACAAAGAACACCAAAAAAATAATCATAATTAAAAAAAAAACAAAGAACACCAAAAAAATAATCATAATTAAAAAAAAACAAAGAACACCAAAAAAATAATCATAATTAAAAAAAATACAAAGATAAAGAAAAAAAAATACATACCTTTTAAAACTACCACCAAAACAATAAAATCTCTTCCAAAAGCCAAATAGAAACGGAGAGGAGAAGAGAAATGGAGAAGAAGAGAAATGGAGCTAGAGAAAAAAATGAACCAAATGGGGGGAGGGGGGTTTTATATAGCAATTTTTCCAACGGTATTACCGACGGACATTAATTGTTGTCGGTGGCATTAAATTCCGTCAATAATACTGTCGGAAATTAATTGAAATGCGCACCGAAAAAGTTTGAAAATCCCGCCAGACTTTTCGATCCGTCGAAAAATCAGTCTGTATTTGTGCAGACGAACACGCGTCTGACATGCGTGCGCTTCGGGATGTGCGTAATCCGTCGGTGATTCCGTCGGTATTTTACATCAGTAAAGCCGTCGGTGACTCCGTCAGTGAATGTGGCACAATCCCATAAATATTTTTCAACTCTCTGTGAAATACCGACGGGTTAAGTCCGTCGGTGAAACCGTAAATTTTTCTTATGTTTTTGTGTAACCCTGTCATAAAATCTTGAATTGCAATCTTACAGCACACACAGCACAATAACAAGAGCTGACCATTAAAGAAGAATAAATATTTCATGTTCCAAATTATTACATTATAAAAATAAGGCTTTAGAACATGTTTAGTTAGTCGGAATTTTCATCTTCATCCTCAATTGAATTGTTATCATCAGCTTCATCGCACTCTTCAATTTCGTTATCATCTTCTTCAACAATATTCTTTTTTCCACTAGTGGAGCTCAGAACAACATTCAACTCCTCTGCGTCAACATCAACAAGACTATCGTTGAAAACACGAAAATTTGAATTTTCTTCTAAGTCAATCGAAGGAGCAACTCGGTATGGTTCAACCAACTCACTAGCTTGAAAGACTTCATCTATCACACTTGTGTCTTCACTCTCATCCTAAACAACCTCAACACGACCCTTGGGTTTTGTTTTTAAAACGGATAACCAATCAACTCTTGATCGGTCCTTTCTAAAGGAAGGGGTGTATGTGTAATAAACTTGTTGGCATTGCTTTGCGAAAGCAAAGATATCGTTTACGTTGCGGTGTCTAGCTTTTAAGTTGATTTCAACGAGACCATAGTGAGAATCTACTCTGATTTCTCTGTCAGTTGTGTCATACCAATAACATTTGAATAAAAACACTCTATTTTGCTCGCTATGATATTGCAGTTCGATGACCTCTTCCAATCTATCGTAGTAGTCAACTTAAACTCACTAGAAGTCGATCCCTTAATACAAACACATTTGTTGTATGTCTTTCTTCCATGCCTGTATTCTTCAGTATGAAAGACATATCCATTGACAAAATACCCGTTATAGCACTTGACTTTTCTTTCGGGGCCCAGGCCTAGTAAAGACAAGTGAAATAGCAAAGCACTACCTCCCATTTGATAAACCTAGCTTGTAAATTAAATACAACAATAATCAATAAACAGATATTATGTAACATTGACTACAATTAATTATATTGCAAGAGATAATGAGTTTGAGATAGGACTTACATATGTTCTAAACCATGTGGCAAATTGTTCATCTTGTAATTGAAAGATCTAGGATTCGATCAGCTGTGAGTTATTGGACAAGTAAGTATCGTCGATGTTGCACCGCAAGGTTGTTCCAAATTATATGAGTGTATGGTATCACAAAACATAAATAATACACTCTTGACAAAGTTTAAGTCGAACATCTACTTACTTAATAAAAGGTCTCGGCTCATCACGGTTAAATAGGACATAATTGTGTGCTTGTCTCGAACTCTATTTCGGACAAATATCTTCCCCTCACGGCATTTTTAGGTGTGGGTCGTTCGGGATTGGAGAATATTGACAAGTTCCCACTTGAAGGCACTTCACCACCATCATCATGTCGTGGAACACGGTTGATACTCGTTCTCAAATGAGGTTCAAAATAGTATGAGATAAATGTTGAGATCTCCTCAACAATATAAGCCTCACATATTGACGCCTCAACATGCGCCTTGTTCTTAACCTTTTTTTTAAGATTGAACAAGTACCTGTATATATATATATATATATATATATATATATATTAATAAAAAATTATCAATTAAAAAAAATAAAAATAAAAACATTTAATTATAAATTACATAGCTCCTGTAATATCTAACCTCTCGAATGGATATATCCATTTGTACTGGATCGGTTCTCCAACTTTTACCTCAAACGGTAAATGTATGGGTAGATGCTCCATTGAGTCAAAAAATGATGGAGGGAATATCATCTCAAGTTTGCATATTGTCTCGATGATATTCTTTTCAAGCCTTTCAATGTGATCAACATTCAACTTGTTGGAGCATATATCTCGGAAGAAATGACTGATCTCCGTTAGTGCATCCCATATCCCCTTTGGCAACAAATCACGAAAAGCTAATGGGATGAGTGTTTGCATAAACACATGGCAGTCATAACTCTTCATTCCATATAATCTGCATTCCTCCGTATTAACTAGCCTTGATATGTTCGAGGTATGTCCATCGGGGAAACGCAAACTCTTAAGCCATTTGTAGACTAGTAGTTGTGTGTTTTTCTCTAGCACGAATCTTGCTCTTGGTTTTGCGACCAGTGACCCATCACAAACCAACTCCATATTTTTACGGTTCTGAACGCGCTACATCCAATCTAGCCTTGATGTTGTCCTTTGTCTTCCCCTTCACATCCATGACGGTGTTGAAAATGTTCTCAAACACGTTCTTTTCAATGTGCATGACGTCAAGGTTATGGCGGAGAAGATTGGTCTTCCAATAAGGAAGCTCCCAAAAGATACTTCGCTTCACCCAATTATGGGTCAAACCAAAACCAGGAAACTTCTGTTTACCTGATTGGAGACCAAACACAATGTCACCGTACTCTGACACAACATCAAACAATTCTTTACCGGAAAGACGCGGGGGTGCAACATCCTTTTCAACTCTGCCAACAAAGAAATCATTTTTGTTCTTTCTATACCTGTGATTCGGCGGCAACAAATGACGGTGACAGTCGAAAAAAGAAGCTTTTCCCCCGTTTGTTAACGTGAATGCCTTGTTGTTCTCCATACAGTATGGACATGCTAGCTTTCCATGCGTGCTCCAACCAAAAACCATTCCATAAGCTGGGAAATCATTGATAGTCCACATCAAAGCCGCTCTCATAACAAAATTATATTTCCTTGAGATGTCATAAGTCAAAGCTCTAGAGGAACCACAACTTCGTCAACTCATCAATCAACAGACAAAGACAAACATCTATATTCCGCCTCGGACTACTCGGACCTGGTATGACCATAGATAAAAACATGAACTCCGGCCTCATACACATCCCCGGTGGCAAGTTATAAACCGTCGGTATGATCGGCCAACAAGAATAAGGAGCAGCAAATGACCCGAATGGGTTGAATCCATCTGTACACAACCCAAGACGTATGTTCCTTGATTCAGCTGAAAAGTGAGGATGCACACTTTGTTAAAGTGTTTCCGGGCTTCACCGTCGAAGGATGAACCATCACTCCATCAACCGCATAGTGTGATTGGTGCCATGTCATGTGCTCAGCAGTCCTTGGGGACATGAATAAACTCTGCAGTCTAGGTGTGATTGGGAAGTATCTAGGTTTTTTATATGCCATGAGAGTCTTCCCTCTACTAGTTCTGGGTTTGTAACAGGAATGCCCGCATGTCATGCACTCGGTCATCTCAACATTTTCGAGGTAGTATAACATGCGAAGTTAGGGCATATATCAATTTTTCGGTATCCTAAACCGAGGGGTTTCATCATGGACTTGGCAAAGATAGCAGTTCTCTTTCACCCCTGTTCCCTTCGGGTAAAATGCTTCTCGCCCATTCAATAATCTTGTCATAATCGGTCTCACTTAACCCGTGATCGACTTGATGGTGAACACCGTGCTACGGCTGATAATTTACTATGGTTCGTGCGGCCATCCCATAATGGTTCGTCGGAATCTTTCACGAGATCAAAAAACCTTGCTTTGCATCCGCATTAGGTTCTTTTTCTACGATTGGACATTCCCCGACATTACCTTCACTCATTCTCATTGCATCCATAACCATATTCCTATAAGGATTATCTTGTTCTCATTTCCAACTTCATGCATGTTGCTAGCACTAGAAGTTGACCCAACCACCTGTTCTTCTATGCTCTCATCGGGAACAAATAGTTCTCCGTGAGCATACCAACACGAGTAATCCTCCATGAACCCTTTGGTTAGAAGATGCATCGTTACAACATCTTGATGTAGAAACTTTAAATTTTTACACTTCCGCATGGACACCTAATACCGCCATCAGGTAAAATTCCTCGGAATAGATGTTGTAAAATTAATAAAACCCTGGACACCGTTACAATAATCCATCCTCTCGCAATCCTTGGGGTGAGTCCCGATACATCCATGAACGATCATCCATGACTTCGATTGAACCTCTATAAAACATAACAAAAATATTGGTTTTCCCCGACATTATCCAACAAACTAAAACAACACTTATAAATGTTAAATATTCATTATCAATTACCAACTATCAACATTCATACATACAAATTTATACATATATAAATTTACAGAAATCACAACTTCGAAATAGAATTGATAACAATTAAAAAAGACTCGTTAAATAAGCTATTAATTATTTATTTCATCACAATACATTTAATTCGGTGTAATTCAAACAAAATTTCAACAATTTACAAATAAATATAATTTGACAAAATCTAAAACAAACTATAACAACTACAAAATTATACATTCATACTACAAGTTTCTTTGACAAATAATAATCAAACAAGTACAAACGTTAACAAAATACATATACTAAAAAAACAATAAAATTCACATTTAAATATTAAAACTAAAAAGGATAGATTTACTTACAAAAAAATGATAAAATCCACAAGAAACGGATATTGTGACCACGTACAAGATATAAGAAACTTGAGTGCTTGTGTTGAGAATAGTGGAGAGTTGGGATGGGTGGTTGACTTCAGTTTGGGAGGGGAGAGGTGGGATGGGAAAGAAGAAGAAGGAGAAACAAAGGAAGAGAGTGTCGACGGATGGGATGGGTATATAATGGTTTTTTTCGATGGAATCACCGACGGATACATTCCGTCGGTGATTCCATTGGTGATTCCGTCAGTGACAATGCCACGTCACTGTACGGCTATCTCAGTTTGAATCCCTCGGTCATTCCGTCGGTAAAATCGTCTGCAAAAACTCCATGTCACCACGCCGTTGCATCTTTCCAAACAAACTGTATACTCCGTCGGAGAAACAGTCGGTATATACCGATGGAAATATTCTGTCGGTATATATTGACTGTTTCTCCGATGGAGCTAGGTCGTCGGTATATACCGATAGATTTTGAGATGGAATTATTTCTGCCGGTAATTATTACCGATGAAATTTGTCCATCGATAATTCCGTTGGTTTTCTCCGGTTTTCTGGTAGTGAAAAGTATAAACAAGAGATTAATATAAACAAAACTTAAGCATTACAAAAATATAAAGAAAGAGAGCAAGAACATGATCTTGATCTGAAAACCAAGATGTCTAAATGCATGGAAAATGCCTCCTTTTATAGGCCAAAATTTGCAACTACTGATTTGATGACTAATTGTTGAGTGGGTGGTCACATCTTGACTTGGTGACAATCCTTATCTTCTTGTCTGAACAAAACGTCATTGCTAACGTTAGAATTTGAACAGATAGTCTTCATGAAAGTTCTAGGAAATTGTCTCAGGTTTCCATCATAAAAAGAATCGGTGCATTTGGACTTCTAGAACTCGAAATATGGGTTGAACACTAAACAGTGTTTGGCTACAGGACAGATTCTGAGTTCTCCGTTGTTGCTACAATTTGAACTTGAAAATGGCCTTTTTGAATCTTGGACTCTTCATGAAAGTTTTAGGCCTATGTCTTAGCTTTCTATCCATGTAGACCAAACCTAAATCCAAGTTCTACAGCTCCAAGTATGATCCAATAACTGAATAGTGTTCTAGTTTGGACTGAAGCAGCATATCTTTTCTAAGCTTGCCCCTCTCTTTGTCTTCTCAATTTTAGTAGTTAAACTCATCAATCAATCATTTGATTTATGTGATAGGCCTGCATGTAAGATGAACATTTATCATAAATTAAAGGTATCTTATAGTATCAGACTTGTTATTATAAAACATGCTTTTAGTTAAGGAGTTATTGATACTTCAAGTGCAAAATGATGATATAAAACCTTGATAGAAATGCACTTTTAAGTACTAATCACACCCCCCAACCAGCCTTATTACTAGTCGCTAGTAATCAAAGCGTTAAAATAGAAAAACAATTTGCAAATTCCACAAAGGCATTCATCATTTAACTTCTATTAATCTATCCAAATAAACAAACTCTTATTAAATTTATATATCTGCTTCATACTTTTTAAACAAGATATTAATAAACCTTCTTTTTTTATGTGCTCAATGTATGAAAACATAGATGATGGGGCTTTTATTGGAAGAAAACAATATTTTGTTCTAATGTTTTTCTAAGGTTAACTTCCTTGGGTTGGGATTATTATCTTCTTTTTTTTTAATATATATAACTTAAAACACAATGCATCTTTAACCCATGTAACGAGCTTTCGGCTAATGACTCCAAGACCAGTTGGTCTTAGGGCATTAGGTGTTGAGACACCCCTACAAGCTCAGTAACTCGGGTTGCAGATATTGATACATAGATAGTGCAATGTTTGTGTCGCACCCTCGCGGCGGAGCGGCGATCCTCGATTGATTTCGGGGTCTTTTGTTTTATTGTGAATAAAGGAGTCGCCACTTAGTATTATGGTCACTAGGAAACCTAACTGGTCTTTCAGAGATTCTAAGGCAAGGGAATGGTTGCGTAAAGGGAAGGTATTAGCACCCCTAGTACGCCCTACCTAAGGTAAGATGCTTGGTGTTTGGTTTGCCTCATAATTGCTATGGTGTTGGTGTTTTCCTAGGATACGTTTTGCTATGATGAACAAACTGAGACTGAAAGTCTAAAAAGAAAGAACCCTTGATCAATGTAGATCACACCCTTAGATATGTCTACAAAGTATCAAGAAGAACCAATGCAGATCTCTTGAAATCTATGTTTGATTCAGACTAAATTTATTAAGATAGAAATCCAAGAACATTCCATGTGCTTTAAAAGCTCATTTTTCCCTTAGTATTTCAAGAGTTTTGCGACTCGTAAATCGCAAGGAGGAGAGACCAAAGTTTAGGAATCTAAGGAAAGTCAGGGCTCTTTAAAAGCCTATTTTTGCCTTAGTGTTCCATACTCTCACGGCTCGTAAACCGTGGAGTTAGAAATTGAAAGATGACTTATTATTCCTAGAAAATTATTATGGATATTTACCACTGGGGGTTTCTTTATCCAAATATTAACAGTGAATAATAACAAGTTATTCCCAATAATATTTTGTATATTCATCCATTTAGGATTTTTTTTATCCAAACATTAATGGTGAATAATAGATGAATTCCCTCCAAAATAAGATTTTTTGTATTGTTTGGAATATTAGCCAATACCCTTTGGAATTTTACAAACATGTTGTAAAATCCAGAAATACAAGATAAATAATTTTTTATTGTGTTTAAGAAATCCATGCAAAAACACATTTTCAAAACTTCAAATATTTGTTTTTTATATATATAAAAAACGTTCAAAACATGTTAGGGTATTAGCCGTATGCAACACACAAAAAAACATTTTTTTATATTTTCTTCGTAAAACACACATCATAGTTAATCGCAATTAAATATATTAGTCAAATTCTTAAGGCTTTAATAAATCATCTATTAAATCCCAGAATATATGTAGAAACGTGTTCTTACATTTTCACGAGAAATACATCATGATTTTATTTGTCCTTTAGATACTTGACCATATACAAATTAAAATATTAAATTCATTTTTTATCTTTTTGATTTTATAATTCAATAACATACATAAAAAAAAATACAAACACACACACATCCTCTTTTTATTATGTTTTTCTCAATACACCCATATGTAATTACAAATAACATAAATTCAAAACAAATCTAAACGCATAATATACAATTCAGAAATTGCAAAAATAGACCCCCAAATATTCAGGAATTGTAGAGGAACACTTCTGGGAATGCAGGAACAGTGGAGGCGCGTCTGCTCCACGCGCCGCCGCAAGAAAGACAAGGGACGGGGTGGATCTGGCTTGGCTTCATCCCTTCTTCCCTTCCTCACCAGCGGTGTGCAAAACACCTAAAAACGCAACAGGCATTTGATTTTAGTTTTTCTTTCCTTGCTTTCAGATCTGCATCTTTCCTTATAGGTCTGTTTTTTCTTTTTGTTTCCCCTTCTCTGTTTCAGGTGGCCGATTATATGACCAAGAGGTTGTCGGCGACTGTGCTTCTATTGTGTCTAGCCGGTGGAGATGGAGGAGAATGAAATGGTCTGATCGTCGACTTCAGTTGGCTTTCTTTGCTATCGCCTGCGGCTGCTAGAGCTACTGCGGAGATGGTAGAGGTTGCTGGTGGTGTTGAGGCGGAGGAAATGATAGATTGGTGGGTGTCGGTGTGGCGGATGGAAGAGGGAAATCTGATGCTGAGAAGGGGAGATCTGTTGGCTGAGGGGAGAAGGAGAGCTGGGTCTCGGTTTGTGAGGGAGGAGCTCGGCCGTCGCCGTGGTGGGCTCGTTCGTTGGCCGGTTGCTATGGATGAGACCAAAGGAGAAGAAGACGCCGCTCTTGGCTTATCTCGGGTGAGGGAGAAGAAGATGCGCGGGCCGTGACTTGGAGAGGGAGATGTGAGGTCTCTGGCGATGGCTAAAAGAGGGAGAAGGAGGCGATGGGCGAGAGAGAGAGGAGGAACGGCTGTGGGGATAAAGGAAAAGGGGGCTGGTGTTCTGTCAGGTTAATATGGAGGAATAGTCGTTTGAGAGGGAAGGGAGAGCCTCCGGCTGAAGGTTGAAGATGATAGGCAAAAGGGGGGGTGGCTCCTTTGGTTTCCTCTCGTTTTGGCCCCGGGGAAGGGAGAGTAAAGGTTATGGTTTTTAGGGTTTTTTTGTGGTTACTCTCAATTGTGCAAAATTGCCTCATTGTAAATTTTCTCCCCCCAATGCATATGGCTGGAGGTTCACTTATATAGAAAATCTCTACATGTGCTATTTAAAGAAATATTGCAATAATTATTGCAGAGATTGTCTTCTATAACCAACACCAACAAATCCTATATATATGGTATTTTATATTGCAGTGATTTTTTCCATAACCAACCGAATCAAATCATATATCTATGGTATTTTATATTGCAGTAATTATATATGATTCAATAATTATCTCCTAACACATTGCTTTCTTAATATTAGCCCTGATGCTTTATGTTATCGCCACACGTAAACCCTATTATTTTATTTTTTGAAAAATTTATGAAAACATGGGTCAAAAATCGGGTAGCAACAATTTGATTCTCTTAAGCTTTTCTCCTTAACCCATGTAAGAAGCTTTGGACCAATAGCTCCCAAGTCAGTTGACTTTAGGGTATTAGGTGTTAAAATACCCCTTTGAGCTTAATTACTTAGGTTAGGGAGGTTACGAAACCAAATTTATCAATGTTTTTATTATCATCAATATTATCAATTTTTTTTTTTTGCAAATTATATACTATCCCTTTCCCTTAGTTGTTACCTTTAACAAAAGAACATAAATAATGTAATAATCCAATGTGCAACCCACAATCATATGTTAAAGTGTGTGTGTGAAAATGAAGGTTTAAGAATATTTGTTAAATGAGTATATGAAGCGAGAATCAAGTGATAACAATGCGAGAGTTTGTAAACCTGAATATTTCAAGAAGTATTCGATAGACCTTGTTATGAATATTACAAATAACCATTGGAAAATGTTTATTAAGATGCGTCTCAAGAGTCACTAAAATTCCTCCTTTACTTTGTCATCTTAGTTACAACAGTTTTGCAAATGGTTTTAATAATAGAAAACACAGTTAGTTATTTTTTATATATATATCAACTACTAGCCTCTCCCCCAACCAAAACAAGACATTGTCCTCAATGTCCCAAGGTAGAAAGATAGAGTATAGAAGACATCACCTAAAACAGCGACTACTAACAAACCTGAAATACACTTAAACAAATATAAGAAACAACAAAACACAATAATAAAACCAAAAGACACAAAGTTTTACAAACGAAGGCTTAAATCATAATTGTGGCTCACATCTTCTCTTGGTTTTACGCCCAAGAATGGCTTAAACGCTCTCTATGGGTCGAAGATAGGCTTCCCATCTAGTTTTCTTAAAAACTAACAAACATGGTCTTTTTTAGTCAGATTCCCAAAACGAAATCGATCATGTTCTTTATGGAATTGTGGCTATAAATCATGAATTGCACGATGCACATCTCCACTAGGATGCGTCTCAAGAGTTAATAGAAGATTATCTAAAGACTCGTTACTCAGGTCATCTTTAATGAATTGTATTTTATCTTCACGATTTATAGATATCATTCCTAAAGAATGACATTGTGCATTACAAGTCCATCTAGCACATCGGTGACAGACTTTTAGTTGTTTTGCACGACGTTTCTTTGCAAAAGTGCTTGTACTTGTTCCATGCATGTATGAAATGAAAGAATTGGAGGACTCACTTGATAATTGGACCTTTGCTTCAATTAGCCAGCGAATATCTTCAGGAATTCCATGATTCTTTAACAACCTCAATCTTGCACACCTACCACAGTAAATTTTTGTAATTGCATTCTGAGGCAGAGCGGGAAAATACTTTTTCAATTTTTCAAGAGTAGTATCCATTTTTTTAGATGAGAAGTGGAAAAGAGATGCAAAGAAAAGAGAAGGAACAAGGAATTGAACAAATATATACATAGATATCAGTTATCATGAGAAACTGAAAGAACCGACTTAAGAGTTATGGAGTACCGTTATCCGCCATTTAACCGGGGTTGGAGAAAGACTAGCAAAACAAAAGTCTCACAAAAAACAAACACAAAAACAATGTGAGAAAAACAAAATAATCAACCTTTATATACAGGATCATTCAAACCAATGGATTCATTTTCTCTAGGAAAATTATCAAAGTAAGCTTTCAAACGATTTTCATTTACCTTAAAAACATTGTCATTCTTTGGATTCTCAATATCAAAGGCCCTATAAGGATACACATGTTTCACAATAAATGGACCGCTTCATTTTGATCTTAGCTTTCCAGGAAATAAATGGAGTTGAGAATTATAAGGCAAAACTTTTTTATCAGTGTCAACTTTTTGACAATTTTCACAAGTTTTGCAGAATGCATGCATGTCCTTGAACATGGTGGGCCAATAAAATCAATTTTGTAAAAATTGTGCAGCTGTCTTTTTTATGAGAAATGACCCCCACATGCTTCAGAGTGATAAAATTTAATGACACTACTTATCTCGTTGTCAGGAATGCATCTTCAAAATATTTGATCAGGACAATATTTGAATAAGTAAGGGTCATCCCAATAAAAGTTCTTCACTTCGTTCAAGAACTTTCTTTTGTCTTGGGTACTCCAATGAGATGGAAATTGTCCTGAAACAAGAAAATTAACAATATTAGCAAACCAAGGCATTGTAGAGACAAAATATTTTTGAGACACAATGTCTTGAATAGATTTTAGTTGACCACTTTTTTTCAATTCTACTGCCTCGACTTTTCTAGCTAAAGATGCAAATTTGGCTTGGAGGTCATGATCTTCCCTAAGGTTGTACATTCCTCCACTAGATGTATGAGGTTGAGTTTTACTTGGTGCCTCATAAGTGCCTGTAGTGTCCCAATTTTGAGCATTTTCAACTAGCAAGTCTAGGTACTCTATTGCTTCATTAGTATCTTTATCTTCAAAAGTTCCATTGCACATCAATTCTACCATTTGTCTATCTTTAGGTGTTAACTCTTCATAAAAATGTGAAACCAATCTCCATGTTTCAAAACTATGATGAGGGCAAGTATTAAGCAAGTCTCGATACCTATCCCAACATTGGTAAAATGTTTCTCTTGGTTTTTGAGTTGAAAGTGGTGATTTGTCTTTTGAAAGAGTTTGTTCTGTGAGATGGAAAAAACTTCTTTAAAAATTATTGTTGCATTTCATCCCAAGCACGAATGGATCTTGAACTAAGATTTTGTAGCCATGTTTTAGGTTTATCTTTTAATGAAAAAGGAAAAAGCTTTAATCTGATGGTGTTCATGCTACAATTTTAAGTCATTATAGATGTTACAGACCTCCTTAAATTCTCTCAAATACCTGGATTTTCTAGATCTAAGCCGTGAAAAGTAGGTAAAAGTTGAATAATGTCTGGCTTAAAATTGAAGTGAGATGCATCATGGGGGAAAACTATGCATGAGGGTGCACTTGTTCTTGTGGGATTCATGTGGTCTCTAAGTGTTCTAACTCGATTATTCTCATTATTCTCATTATGAAGCGACCGGTTATCTTCTTTACGCCATATTTTACGAAAATGATAAGGATACCCTATAAAGTCTACCACTTAATATACGTGACCAAACTCTCATGCACGTGTAGGAAGAGAATAAAAGGAAGAAAAGAAAAGAAAAAGAAACAAAAGTTAGATAAAATGAAAAGTGAAAAGAGAAAATAAAATAAATATTATAATTTATACAAGAATTTACCTCCCCGACAACGGCGTCAAAAACTTGACACGACCAAAGAGTTGATGTCTTCTCCCAAGTGTAGGAGTGTCGAAGTAATAAATAACCCGGCAAGACCGGGGTAGAACCACATGGAGGTTAATTGTATAAACTACAAATAAAGAAATAGATAATAACGAGAAAAGGATTTGAAGAGAGTTTTGAGATGCGATATTGATATAAGGATTAAACAAAGATAAAATAATTGTCAAGGTTAGAGGATCCACTAAGGGTATTTCAAACAAGTATAGTATAAACTTTTTTTATTACTCAACTGGAAACCACACACAAAGGAGGTTCCAATCGGATTATAAATAGTTAACATGATTACATTAGTTATCTTATTCGAATAATGCTAATACTTGTAGATGTTGTCAGGTATTTATGATTATAACTTATGTTAATAACAAATCAAGTTCCTTTCATAGCACAGGTGTCGGTTATACCATACGGTTTGGGCTATGAAAGTGCCAAGTATTTGTTGTACCAAGGTTATACAACATAAATCTAGATTAACCATTTAACAAGCAAAGTATTAAGAGTGAATAATATAACAAATACAAAACATGTTAGTATCAAACATTAAAGTCCATGTTGAGTTTATACTATACTTATTCTTACACCAATAGTGTAACCTTTTCACCTTGACATAATAAACTTAGCTAAACATAATGAAGAAGAGAAACATAAATAAACAAGATAAGAACATAAATAAGATATAAGTTAACTATGTAAAGGAAAGGAAATGAAAAGCATAAACAAGAGATTAATATAAACAAAACTTAAGCATTATAAAGAGAGAGAGCAAGAGCATGATCTTGATCTGAAAACCAAGATGCCTAAATGCATGGTAAATGCCGCCTTTTATAGGCCAAAATTTGAAACTATTGATTTGATGACTAATTGTTGAGTGGGTGGCCACATCTTGACTTGGTGACAATCCCTATCTTTTTATCTGAACAAAACATCATTGATAACGTCAGAATTTGAACAGACTTAAATCACAAAAGTTCTAGAAAATTGTCTCAGCTTTCCAACATAAAAAGAATCGGTGCATTTGGACTTATAGAGCTTGAGATATGGGCTGAACAGTTAACAGTGTATGCAGGTTGCGGGGACGATTCTAACTTCTCTGTTATTGCTAAGATTTGGACTTCCAGACGACAGAATTGAGTCTTGCACTCCTCATAAATGTTTTAGGCATATGTCTTAGATTTCTATCCATATAAACCAAATTAAAATCCAAGATCTACAGCTCCAGATATGACCCAATGACTTAACGGTATTCCAATTTGGGATGAACCAAAGCATCTCTTTTCTAAGCTTAATCCTCTTTTTGTCTTCTCAATTTCAGTAGTTCAACTCATCAATCAATCCTTTGATTTATGTGGTAGGCCTGCATTTAAGATGAAAATTTACGATAAATTAAAGGTATCTTATAGTATCAGACTTGTTATTATAAAACATGTTTTAGTTAAAGAGTTATTGATACTTCAAGTGCAAAATGATGATATAAAACCTTGATAAAAATGCACTTTTAAGTACTAATCACCAATATCGCTTGAAATAGAGTTCTATAACTCTAGATATAGTGAAAAATCTTAGGAGAGGTCGGACACTAACAATCCAATGTTTGTTGATGAGCAATTTTGATTGACTAGGGGACAAAACTGGGTTCTCCTTCCTACAGAGAACTTGTAGCCTCGTGTCTTAGCTTTCCAACGAGACCAATCTCGCTTGAACCAGAGTTCTATAACTCTAGATATAATTAAAAATTTGAGGAGAGGTTAGACAATAACAGTTCAATTTCTAAACAGTAACAATCCAATGTTTGTTAATGAGAAATATTGACTGACTTGAGGGCAGAACTGGGTTCTCCTTCTTACAGAGAACTTGTATCCTCATGTCTTAGCTTTCCAACGAGACCAATCTCACTTGAAAAGGAGTTTATAACTCTAGATATAGTTAAAAATCTGAGGAGAGGTCAGATAGTAACAATACAATTTCAAGACAGTAACAGTCAAATGTTTGTTGATGAGAAATATTGACTGACTTGGGGCAGAACTGGGTCCTCCTTCGTATAGAGAACTTGTAGCCTTGTATCTTAGCTTTCTAACTAGATAAATCTCGCTTGAAACAAAGTTCTATAACTCTAGATATAGTTAAAACTTTGAGGAGGGGTCGTAATGTAATAGTTCAATTTTTAGACAGTAACAGTTGGACAATAATAGTCCAATGTTTGTTGATGAGAAATTTTTATTGATTTGCGAGGCAAAACTGGGTTGTCCTTCCAACAGAGAACTTGTAGCCTCGTGTCTTAGCTTTCCAACGAGACCAATCTCGCTTGAAACAGAGTTCTATAACTCTAGATATGGAGAAATATCTTAGGAGAGGTCGAACAGTAACAGTCCAATGTCAAGTCTGTAACAGTCAAATGTTTGTTGATGAGCAATTTTGATTGACTTGGAGGCAGAACTGGGTTCTCCTTCTTACAGAGAACTTGTAGCCTAGTTTCTTAGCTTTCTCACGAGACCAATCTCGCTTGAACCAAAGTTCCATAACTCTAGATATAGTTAAAAAATCTTAGGAGACGTCAGATAGTAACAGTTCAATTTCTAGACAGTAACAATCCAATGTTTGTTAATGACAATTTTGACTAACTTAGAGGCAGAACTGGGTTCTCCTTCCGACAGATAACTTGTAGTCTCGTGTCTTATCTTTCTAACGAGACCAATCTCGCTTGAAATAGAGTTCTATAACTCTAAATATAGTGAAAAATCTTACAAGAGGTCGGACAGTAACAGTCCAATGTCTAGACAGTAACAGTAAAATGTTTGTTGATGAGCAATTTCAACTGTCGTGTGGGCAGAATTAGGTTCTCCTTCCTACATAGAACTTGTAGCTTCGTGTCTTAGATTTCCAACGGGACCAATCTTGATTGAAACAGAGTTCTATAACTCTAGATATAGTTACAAATCTTAGGAGAGGTCCAAATGTAACAGTTCAATTTCTAGACAGTAATAGTCCAATGTTTGTTGATGAGCTATTTTGAATGACTTGGGGGCAAACTGGGTTCTCCTTCCTACAAAGAACTTGTAACCTCTTGTCTCAGCTTTCCAACGATACCAATCTCGCTTGAAACAGAGTTCTATAACTCTAGATAAAGTTTAAAACTCTTAGGAGAGGTCGGACAGTAACATTGAATTTCTAGATAGTAACAGTTGGACAGTAACAGTCCAATATTTGTGGATGAGCAATTTTGATTGACTTGGGGGCAGAACTAGGTTCTCCTTCCTACAGAGTACTTGTAGCTTCATGTCTTAGCTTTCTAACGAGACCAATCTGGCTAGAAACGGAGTTTTATAACTCTAGATATAGTTAAAAATCTGAGGTAAAGTGGGACAGTAACAAGTCAATGTCTAGACTGTAATGGTTGGACAAGAATAACAGTCCAAAGTTTGTTGATGAGCAATTTTGAATGACTTGAGGGCAGAACTGGGTTCTCTTTCCTACAGAGAACTTCTAGCCTCTTGTCTTAGCTTTCTAACGAGACCAATCTCGCATGAAATAGAGTTCTATAACTCTAGATAAAGGTTAAAACTCTAAGGAGAGGTCGGACAGTAACATTCAATTTCTTGATAGTAACAGTTGGACAGTAACAGTCCAATGTTTGTTGATGAGCAATTTTGATTGATTTGGGGGCAGCACTGGGTTCTCCTTCCTACAGAGATCTTGTTGCCTCGTGTCTTAGCTTTCCAACAAGACCAATATGGCTTGAAATGTAATTCTACAACACTAGATATAGTTTAAAATCTAAGGTAAGGTCGGACAGTAACAGATCAATGTCTAGAGAGTAACGGTTGGACAGTAACAATCCAAAGTTTGTTGATGAGCTATTTTGAATGACTTGGGGGCAGAAGCGGGTTCTCCTTCCAATAGAGAACTTGTAACCTCGTGTCTTAGCTTTCCAACAAGACCAATCTCACTCCAAACGCAGTTCTATAACTCTAGATATAGTTAAAAATCTAAGGAGAGGTCGGAAAGTAACAGTTGGACATGAATGAGTCCAATATTTGTTGATGAGCAATTTTAAATGACTTGGGGGCAGAACTACGTTCTCCTTCCTATAGAGAACTTGTAGCCTCTTGTCTTAGCTTTCCACTAAGACCAATCTCGCTAGAAACGGAGTTCTATAACTCTAGATAAAGGTTAAAACTCTTAGGAGAGGTCGGACAATAATATTGAATTTCTAGATAGTAACAGTTCGATAGTAACATTCCAATGTTTGTTGATGAGCAATTTTGAATGACTTGGGGGCAGAACTGGGTTCTCCTTCCTACAAAGAACTTGTATCCCCTTGTCTTAGGTTTCTAAAAAGACCAATCTTACATGAAACGGAGTTCTATAACTCTAGATAAAGGTTAAAACTCTAAGTATAGGTCGGACACTAACATTCAATGTCTAGACAGTAACTGTTAGACAGTAACAGTCAAATGTTTGTTGATGAGAATTTTTGATTGTCTTGTGGGCAGAACTCAGTTCTCCTTCCTACAGATAACTTGTAGCCTCGTGTCTTAGCTTTTGAACAAGACCAATCTCACTTGAAACGAAGTTCTATAACTCTCGATAAAGGTTAAAACTCTGAGGAGAGGTCGGACAGTAACATTCAATGTCTAGACAGTAACAGTCCAATGTTTATTGATAAGAATGTTTGATTGACTTGGGGGCAGAACTTGGTTTTCCTTCCTACAGATAACTTGTAGCCTCGTGTCTTAGTTTTCCAACGAGACCAATCTCGCTTGAAACGAAGTTCTATAACTCTAGCTATAGTTAAAACTCTGAGGAGAGGTCGAATAGTAACAGTTTATTTTTGAGATAGTAACAGTCCAATGTATGTTGATGAGCAATTTTGATTGACTTAAGGGCAGAACTGGGTTCTCATTCCTACAGAGAACTTGTAACCTCGTATCTTAGCTTTCCAATGAGACCAATCTGGCTTGAAACGGAGTTCTATAACTCTAGATATAGTTAAAAATCCAAGGAGAGGTCGGACAGTAAGAGTTCTATTTCTAGACAGTAACAGTTGGACAGTAACAATCCAATGTTTGTTGATGAGCAATTTTGAATGACTTGGGGGCAGAACTAGGTTCTTCTTCCTATAGAGAACTTGAAGCCTCTTGTCTTAGCTTTCCAACGAGACCAATCTTGCTTGAAACGGAGTTCAATAACTCTAGATAAAGGTTAAAACTCTTAGGAGAGGTTGGACAGTAACATTGAATTTCTAGAAAGTAACAGTTGGACAGTAACATTCCAATGTTTGTTGATGAGCAATTTTTAAAGACTTGGGGGCAGAACTGGGTTCTCCTTCCTACATAGAACTTATAACCTCTTGTCTTAGGTTTCTAAAAAGACCAATCTCGCATGAAACGGAGTTCTATAACTCTTGATAAAGGTTAAAACTTTGAGGAGAGGTCGGACAGTAACATTCAATGTCTAGACAGTAATAGTTGGACAGTAACAGTCCAATGTTTGTTGATGAGAATGTTTGATTAACTTGGGGGCAGAACATGGTTCTCCTTCTTATAGATAACTTGTAGCCTCGTGTCTTAGCTTTCCAACGAGACCAATCTTGCTTGAAACAGAGTTCTATAACTTTAGATATAGTTAAAACTTTGAGGAGAGGTCGAACAGTAACAGTTTATTTTCTAGACAGTAACAGTCCAATGTATGTTGATGAGCAATTTTGATTGACTTGGGGGCAGAAGTGGGTTCTCCTTCCTATAGAGAACTTGTAGCCTCGTATCTTAGCTTTCCAACGAGACCAATCTCGATTGAAACGGAGTTCTATAACTCTAGATATAGTTAAAAATCCAAGGAGATGTTGGACAGTAAGAGTTCTATTTCTAGACAGTAACAGTTGGACAGTAACAGTCCAATGTTTGTTGATGAGCAATTTTGAATTACTTGGGGGCAGAACTAGGTTCTCCTTCCTATAGAGAACTTGTAGCCTCTTGTCTTAGCTTTCCAACGAGACCAATCTTGCTTGAAACGGAGTTCAATAACTCTAGATAAAGGTTAAAACTCTTAGGAGAGGTCGGACAGTAACATTGAATTTCTAGATAGTAACAGTTCGAGAGTAACATTCCAATGTTTGTTGATGAGCAATTTTGATTATCTAGCGGGAAGAACTAGGTTCTCCTTCCTACAGAGAACTTGTAACCTCTTGTCTTAGCTTTCCAACGAGACCAATCTCACTACAAACTAACTTTTATAACTCTAGATATAGTTAAAAATCTGAGGAGAGGTCGGACAGTAACAGTTGGATAGTAACAGTTCAATGTCTAGACAATAACAGTTGGACCGTAACAGTCAAATGGTTGTTGATGAGCAATTTGGATAGCCTAGGGGGAAGAACTGGGTTCTCTTTCCTAAAGAGAACTTGTAACCTCGTGTCTTAGCTTTCCAACGAAACCAATCTCACTCCAAACAAATTTGTATAACTCTAGATATAGTAAAAAATCTGAGGAGAGGTCGGACTGTAACATTCCAAAGTTTGTTGATGAGCAATTTTGAATGACTTGGGGGCAGAACTGGGTTGTCCTTCCTACAGAGAACATGTAGCCTCTTGTCTTAGCTTTCTAATGAGACCAATCTCGCATGAAACGGATTTCTATAACTCTAGATAAAGGTTGAAACTCTGTGGAGAGATCAGACAGTAACATTCAATTTCTAGATAGTAACAATTGGACAGTAACAGTCCAATGTTTGTTGATGAGCAATTTTGACTATCTGGCGGGCACAACTGGGTTCTCCTTCCAAAAGAGAACTTGTAACCTCGTGGCTTAGCTTTCTTATGAGACCAATCTCACTCGAAACGAAGTTCTATAACTCTAGATATAGTTAAAAATCTAAGGATAGGTCGAATAGTTACAGTTCAATGTCTAGACAGTAATATTTGGACAGTAACAGTAAAATGATTGTTGATGAGCAATTTGGACAATCTAGGTGGCACAACTGGGTTCTCCTTCCTATAGAGAACTTGTAACCTCTTGTCTCAGCTTTCCAACGAGACCAATCTCACTCCAAACAAAGTTCTATAACTCAAGATATAGTTCAAAATCTAAGGAGTGGTTGGACAAAATGAGTTCAATTTCTGAGACAAGAATGGTGGACAGAATGAGTCAAATGTTTGTGGATGAGCAATTTTGATTGACTTGGGGGCAAACTGGGTTCTCCTTCCTACAGAGAACTTGTAGCCTCCTATCTTAGCTTTCAAACGAGACCAATATCGCTCGAAACAAAGTTCTATAACTCTAGATATAGTTAAAAATCTGAGGAGAGTTCGAACAGTTACAGTTCAATGTCTAGACAGTAACATTTGGACAATAACAATCAAATGTTTGTTGATGAGCAATTTAGACAGTCTAGGGGGCAGAACTGGGTTCTCTTTCCTACAGAGAACTTGTAACCTCTTGTCTTAGCTTTCCAACGAGACAAATCTCACTCCAAACGAAGTTCTATAACTCAAGATATAGTTCAAAATCTGAGGAGAGGTTGGACAGTAACAATTGGACAGTAACAGTCAAATGTTTGTTGATGAGCAATTTTGATTGACTTGGGGGCAAACTAGGTTCTCCTTCCTATAGAGAACTTGTAGCCTCGTGTCTTAGCTTTCAAACGAGACCAATATCGCTCGAAACAAAGTTCTATAACTCTAGATATAGTTAAAAATCTGAGGTGAGGTTGAACAGTTACAGTTCAATGTCTAGACAGTAATAGTTGGACAGTAACAGTCCAATGTATGTTGATGACCAATTTTGATTGACTTGGGGGCAAAACTAGGTTCTCATTCCACCTGAGAACTTGTAGCCTCGTATCTTAGCTTTCCAACGAGACCAATCGAGCTAGAAACGGAGTTCTATAACTCTAGATATAGTTGGAAATCTGAGGAGAGGTCGGACAGTTACAATTCAATTTCTAGACAATAACAGTCGAACAGTAACAGTCAAATGTTTGTCTTAGCTTTCCAACGAGACCAATCTTGTTTGAAACAAAGTTCTATAACTCTAGATAAAGGTTGAAACTCTGAGTAGAGGTCGGACAGTAACAATCCAATGTTTGTTGATGAGCAATTTTGATTGTCTAGCGGGAAGAACTAGGTTCCCCTTCCCACAGAGAACTTGTAGCCATGTATATTAGCTTTCCAACGAGGCCAATCTAACTGGAAACGGAGTTCTATAACTCTAGATATAGTTAAAAATCTGAGGAGAGGTCGAACGATTCCGATTCAATGTCTTGTGAGTGACATTTGGACGAGAACGATGAATGATAAAATGATTGTTGATGAGCAATTTTGACTGTCTAGGGGCAGAACCGGGTTATCCTTCCAACAGAGAACTTGTAACCTCATGTCTGAGCTTTCCAACTAGACCAATCTCACTCCAAATGAAGTTCTATAACTCTAGATATAGTTAAAAATCTGAGGAGGGGTCAGACCGTAATAGCCAGACTGTAACCGTCTAATGTTTGTTGATGAGCAATTTTGAATGGCTTGGGGGAAAAACTGGGTTCTCCTTCCTCTGAGAGAACCTGTAGCTTCATGTCTTAGCTTTCCAACGAGACCAATCTCGCTTCAAAAGATGTTCTATAACTATAGATATAGTAAAAAATCTGAGGAGAGGTCGGACAGTAATATGTCAATGTCTAGACAACAACTGTTGGACGGTAACAGTCAAATGTTTGTTGATGAGCAATTTGGACAATCTAGGGGGCACAACTGGGTTCTCCTTCCTACAGAGAACTTGTAACCTCTTGTCTTAGCTTTCCAACGAGACCAATCTCACTCCAAACGAAGTTCTATAACTCAAGATATAGTTCAAAATCTGAGGAGTGGTTGGATAGTAACAGTTCAATTTCTAAACAGTAACAGTTGGACAATAACAGTCCAATATTTGTTGATGAGCAAATTTGATTGACTTGGGGGCAAACTGGGTTCTCCTTCCTAAAGAGAACTTGTAGCCTAGTGTTTTAGCTTTCCAATGAGACCAATATAGCTTGAAACGGAGTTATATAACTCAAGATATGGTTAAAAATCGAAGCAGAGGTCGGATAGTAACAGTTCAATTTCTAGACAGGAACAATTGGACAAGAATGATCAAATATTTGTTGATGAGTAATTTTAATAGTCTGACGGGCAGAACTGGGTTCTCGTTCCTATAGAGAACTTGTAACCTCATGTCTTAGCTTTCCAACGAGACCAATCTCACTCGAAATGAAGTTATGTAACTCTAGATATAGTTAAAAATCTGAGGAGATGTCGGACAAGAATGTCCAATGTCTAGACAAAGAAGAGTTGGACGAGAACGGTAAAATGTTTGTTGATGAGCAATTTGGACAGTCTAGGGGGCAAAACTGGGTTCTCCTTCCTACAGAAAACATGGAACCTCGTGTTTTAGCTTTCCAACGAGACTAATCTCACTCCAAATTAAGTTCTATAATTCTAGATATAGTTAAAAATCCGAGGAGAGGGCGGACGGTAACAATTCAATTTCTAGACAAGAATCGTTGGACAAGATATGTCCAATGTTTGTTGATGAGCAATTTTGAATAACTTGCGGCGTAACCGGGTTCTCCTTCCTACGAGAGAACTTGTAGCCTCGTGTCTTAGCTTTCAAACGAGACCAATATCGCTCGAAATGAAGTTCTATAACTCTAGATATAGTTAAAAATCTAAGGAGAGGTCGAACAGTTACAGTTCATTGTCTAGACAGTAACATTTGGACAGTAACAGTAAAATGATTGTTGTTAAGCAATTTTGACTGTCTAGGGAAAGAACTGGGTTATCCTTCCAATAGAGAACTTGTAACCTGGTGTCTGAGCTTTTCAATGAGACCAATCTCACTCCAAACAAAGTTCTATAACTCTAGATATTGTTAAACATCTGAGGAGAGGTCGGACTGTAACAGTTCAATGTTTGTTGATGAGCAATTTTGAATGGCTTGGGGGCAGAACTAGGTTCTCCTTCCTATGGAGAAGTTGTACCTAGTGTCTTAGCTTTCCAACGAGACCAATCTCCCTCCAAATAAAGTTCTATAACTCTAGATATAGTTAAAAATCTAACGAGAGGGCGGAGAGTAACAGTTTAATTTCTAGACAGTAACAGTTGGACAGTAACAGTCAAATGTTTGTTGACGATCAATTTTGACTGTCTAGCGGGCACAACTGGGTTCTGCTTCCAACATAGAACTTGTAACCTCATGGCTTAGCTTTCTAACGAGACCAATCTCACTCAAAACAAAGTTCTATAACTCTAGATATAGTTAAAAATCTGAGGAGAGGGCGGATAGTAACAGTTCAATTTCTAGACAGTAACAGTCCAGTGTTTGTTGATGAGCAATTTTGAATGACTTGGGGGTAGAACTAGGTTCTCATTCCTATAGAGAACTTGTAGCCACGTGTCTTAGGTTTCCAATGAGACCAAACTCACACAAATCAAAGTTCTATAACTCTAGATATAGTTAAAAATCTTAGGGGAGGTCGGACAGTAACAATCCAATGTCTAGACAGGAACACTTGGACAGTAACAGTCAAATGTTTGTTGATGAGCAATTTTGAATGACTTGGGGGCAGAACTGGGTTCTCCTTCCTACAGAGAACTTGTAGCCTCTTGTTTTAGATTTCCAATGAGACTAATCTCGCATGAAATAAAGTCCTATAACTCTGGATAAAGGTTAAAACTCTGTGGAGAGATCGGACAGTAACAGTCCAATGTCTAGTCAGTAACAGTTGGACAGTAACAGTAAAATGTTTGTTGATGAGCAATTTCAAGCGTCGTGTGGGCAGAATTAGGTTCTCCTTCCTACATAGAACTTGTAGCTTCGTGTCTTAGATTTCCAACGGGACCAATCTTGATTGAAACAGAGTTCTATAACTCTAGATATAGTTACAAATCTTAGGAGAGGTCCAAATGTAACAGTTCAATTTCTAGACAGTAATAGTCCAATGTTTGTTGATGAGCAATTTTGAATGACTTGGGGGCAGAACTGGGTTCTCCTTCCTACAGAGAACTTGTAGCCTCTTGTTTTAGATTTCCAATGAGACTAATCTCGCATGAAATAAAGTCCTATAACTCTGGATAAAGGTTAAAACTCTGTGGAGAGATCGGACAGTAACATTCAATTTCTAGATAGTAACAGTTGGACAAGAACAGTCCAATGTTTCTTGATTAGCAATTTTGACTGTCTGGCGTTGGACAAGTACAATCCAATGTTTCTTGATGAGCAATTTTGACTGTCTGGCGGGCACAACTGGGTTGTCCTTCCAATAAAGAACTTGTAACCTCGTGGCTTAGTTTTCTAACGAGAGTAATCTCACTCGAAATGAAGTTCTATAACTCTAGATATAGTTAAAAATCTTAGGAGAGGTCGGACAGTAGCAGTCCAATGTCTAGAAGTAACAATTGGACTGTAACAATCAAATGTTTGTTGATGAGCAATTTGGACAGTCTAGGGGTAGAATTGGGTTCTCCTTCCAATAGAGAACTTGTAACCTCGTGTCTTAGCTTTCCAACGAGACCAATCTCACTCCAAACAAAGTTCTATAACTCAAGATATAGTTCAAAATCTGAGGAGAGCTCGGACAGTAACAGTCCAATGTCTAGACAGTAATAGTTGGACAGTAACAGTCAAATGTTTGTTGATGAGCAATTTGGACAGTCTAGGGGGCAGAACTGGGTTCTCCTTCCTACAGAGAACTTGTAGCCTCATGTATTAGCTTTCTAACGAGACCAATATAGCTTAAAACGGAGTTCTATAACTCTAGATATAGTTAAAAATTAGAGGAGAGGTCGGATAATAACCTTTCAATTTCTAGACAGTAACAGTTGGATAGTAACAGTCAAATGTTTGTTGATGTGCAATTTTGATTGTCTGGGGGCAAATCTAGGTTATCCTTCCAACAGAGAACTTGTAACCTCGTATCTTAGCTTTTCATCGAGACCAATCTCACTCAAATCAAAGTTCTATATCTCTAGATATAGTTAAAAATATGAGGAGAGGTCGGACAGTTACAGTCCAACGTCTCTACAGTAACAGTTGGATGGTAACAGTCAAATGTTTGTTGATGAGCAATTTTGACTGTCTGGCGGGCAGAACTACGTTATCCTTCCTACAGAGAACTTGTAGCCTCATGTCTTAGCTTGCCAAGGAGGCCAATCTTGCTTGAAATGGAGTTCTATAACCCTAGATATAGTTAAAAATCTGAGGAGAGCTCGGACAGTAATAGTTCAATGTCTAGATAGTAACAGTTGGACAGTAACAGTCGAATGGTTGTTGATGAGTAATTTGGACAGTCTAGGGGGCAAAATTGGGTTCTCCTTCCTACAGAGAACTTGTAACCTCGTGTCTTAGCTTTCCAACGAGACCAATCTCACTCCAAACACAGATCTATAACTCTAGATATAGTTAAAAATCTGAGGAGAGGTCGGACAATAACAGTTGGACAGTAACAGTCAAATGTTTGTTGATGAGCAATTTTGAATGACTTTGGTGCAGAACTGGGTTCCCCTTCCCACAGAGAACTTGTAGCCATGTATATTAGCTTTCCAACGAGGCCAATGTAACTGGAAACGGAGTTCTATAACTCTAGATATAGTTAAAAATCTGAGGAGAGGTCGGACAGTAACAATCCAATGTCTAGACAGTAACAGTTGGACAGTAACATTCAAATGTTTGTTGATGAGCAATTTCGATAGTCTAAGGGGCAGAACTGGGTTCTCCTTCCTTCAAATAACTTGTAACCTCATGTCTTAGCTTTCCATCGAGACAAATCTCACTCCAAACGCAGATCTATAACTATAGATATAGTTAAAATTCTGAGGAGAGGTGGCACAGTAACAATTGGACAGTAACAGTCCAATATTTGTTGATGAGGAATTTTGAATGACTTGGGGGCAGAACTGGATTCTCCTTCCTATAGAGAACTTGTAGCCTCGTGTCTTAGCTTTCCAACGAGACTAATGTCCCTCAAAAAAAAGTTCTATAACTCTAGATATAGTTAAAAATCTGAGGAGAGGTCAGAGAGTAACAGTTCTATTTCTAGACAGAAATAGTTGGACAGTAACAGTCCAATGTTTATTGATGAGCAATTTTGACTGTCTAGGGGTCTGAAATGGGCTATCCTTCCTACATAGAACTTGTAGCCTCGTGTCTTATTTTTCAAACGAGACCAATATCGCTCGAAATGAAGTTCTATAACTCTAGATATAGTTAAAAATCTAAGGAGAGGCCGGACCATAAAAGTCATACTGTAACAGTCCAATGTTTGTTGATGAGCAATTTTGAATGGCTTGGGGGCAGAACTGGGTTCTCCTTCCTACAGAGAACTTGTAGCTTCGTGTCTTAGCTTTCCAACGAGACCAATCTCGCTTTAAAAGCTATTCTATAACTATAGATATAGTAAAAAATCTGAGTAGAGGTCGGACTATAATAGGTCAATGTCTAGACAATAACAGTTGGACAGTAACAGTCAAATGTTTGTTGATGAGCAATTTTGACTGTCTAGGGGGCAGAACTGGGTTCTTCTTCCTACAGAGAACTTGTAACATCATGTCTTAGCTTTGCAACAAGACCAATCTCCCTCGAAAAGAAGTTCTATAACTCTAGATATAGTTAAAAACCCGAGGAGAGGTTGGACAATAACAGTTGGATAGTAACAGTCCAATGTTTGTTGATGAGCAATTTTGAATGACTTGGGGGCAGAACTGGGTTCTCCTTCCTACAGAGAACTTGTAGCCTCGTGTCTTAGCTTTCCAACAAGACCAATCTGACTTGAAATGGAGTTCTATAACTCTAGATATTGTTAAAAATCTGAGGAGAGGTTGGATAGTAACAATCCAATGTCTAGACAGTAACAGTTGGACAGTAACAGTCCAATGTTTGTTGATGAGCAATTTGGACAGTCTAGGGGGCAGAACAGGGTTCTCCTTCCTACAGAGAACTTGTACCCTCGTGTCTTAGCTTTCCAACCATACCAATCTCACTCCAAACGCAGTTTTATAACTCTAGATATAGTTAAAAATCTAATGAGAGGTCGGACAGTAACAGTTGGACAGTAACAGTCCAATATTTGTTGATGAGCAATTTTGACTGTCAAGGGGGTAGAACTGGGTTATCCTTCCTACAAAGAACTTGTACCCTCGTGGCTTAGCTTTCCAACGAGACCGATCTCACTCCAAACTAAGTTCTATAACTCTAGATATAGTTAAAAACTAAGGAGAGGTCGGACAGTAACAGTTTAATTTCTAGACAGTAACAGTTGGACAGTAACAGTCAAATGATTGTTGTTCAGCAATTTGATTGACTTGGGGACAAACTGGGTTCTCCTTCGTATAGAGAACTTGTAGCCTAATGTCTTAGCTTTGCAACGAGACCAATATCGCTCGAAAAGAAGTTCTATAACTCTAGATATAGTTAAAACTCTGAGGAGAGGTCAAATAGTAACAGTTGGATAGTAATATTCTAATGTCTAGATAGTAACAGTTGGACAATAGCAGTCAAATGGTTGTTGATGAGCAATTTTGACTGTCTAAGGGCAGAACTGGGTTACCCTTGCAATAGGGAACTTGTAACCTCATATCTGAGCTTTCCAACAAGACCAATCACACTCAAAATGAAATTCTATAACTCTAGATATAGTTAAAAATCTGAGGAGAGGGCGGACGGTAACAGTTCAATTTCTAGAAATTAACAGTTGGACAAGAACAGTCCAATGTTTGTTGATGAGCAATTTTGATTGACTTGGGGGCACATTGGGTTCTCATTCCTAAAAAGAACTTGTACCCTCGTGTCTTAGCTTTCCAACAAGACCAATCTCACTCGAAACGAAGTTCTATAACTCTAGATATAGTTAAAAATCTGAGGAGTGGTCAGACAGTAGCAATCCAATGTCTATACATAGAACAGTTGGACAGTAACAGCCAAATGGTTATTGATGAGCAATTGGGATAGTCTAGGGGGCAGAACTGGGTTCTCCTTCCGATAGAGAACTTGTAGCCTCGTGTCTTAGCTTTCCAACAAGACCAATCTCACTCGAAACGAAGTTCTATAACTCTAGATATAGTTAAAAATCTGAGGAGAGCTCGGACAGTAACAGTCCAATGTCTAGACAGTAACAGTTGGACAGTAATAGTCAAATGTTTCTTGATGAGCAATTTTGTAAGTCTAGGGGGCAGAACTGGGTTCTTCTTCCTACAGAGAACTTGTAGCCTCCTATCTTAGCTTTCAAACGAGACCAATATCGCTCGAAACAAAGTTCTATAACTCTAGATATAGTTAAAAATCTAAGGAGAGGTCGAACAGATTACGAGTTCAATGTCTAGACAAGTAACATTTGGACAAGAATAGTCAAATGTTTGTTGATGTGCAATTTTGACTGTCTAGGGGGCGAACTGGGTTATCCTTCCAACGAGAGAACTTGTAACCTCGTGTCTGAGCTTTCCAACAATACCAATCTCACTCGAAATGAAGTTCTATAACTCTAGATATAGTTAAAAATCTGAGGAGAGGTCGGACAGTAACAATCCAATTTCTAGACAGTAACAGTTGGATATTAACAGTCCAATGTTTGTTGATGAGCAATTTTGAATGACTTGGGGGCAGAACTGGGTTCTCCTTCCTACAGAGAACTTGTAGCCTCGTGTCTTAGCTTTCCAACAAGACCAATCTGACTTGAAATGGAGTTCTATAACTCTAGATATTGTTAAAAATCTTAGGAGAGGTTGGATAGTAACAATCCAATGTCTAGACAGTAACAGTTGGAAGATGTAACAGTCCAATGTTTGTTGATGAGCAATTTGGATTGACTTGGGGGCAAACTAGGTTCTTCTTCCTACAGAGAACTTGTAGCCTCCTATCTTAGCTTTCAAACGAGACCAATATCGCTCGAAACAAAGTTCTATAACTCTAGATATAGTTAAAAATCTAAGGAGAGGTCGAACAGTTACAGTTCAATGTCTAGACAGTAACATTTGGACAGTAACAGTCAAATGTTTGTTGATGTGCAATTTTGACTGTCTAGGGGGCAGAACTGGGTTATCCTTCCAACAGAGAACTTGTAACCTCGTGTCTGAGCTTTCCAACAATACCAATCTCACTCGAAATGAAGTTCTATAACTCTAGATATAGTTAAAAATCTGAGGAGAGGTCGGACAAGAACAATCCAATTTCTAGACAATAACAGTTGGATATTAACAGTCCAATGTTTGTTGATGAGCAATTTTGAATGACTTGGGGGCAGAACTGGGTTCCTTCCTACAGAGAACTTGTAGCCTCGTGTCTTAGCTTTCCAACGAGACAAATCTCGCTTGAAATGGAGTTCTATAACTCTATATATAGTTAAAAATCTAAGTAGAGGTCAGACAGTAATAGTTCAATGTCTAGACAGTAGCAGTTGGACAATAACAGTCAAATGTTTGTTGATGAGTAATTTTGAGTGACTTGGGGGCAAACTGCGTTCTCCTTCCTATAGAAAACTTGTAGCCTCGTGTCTTAGCTTTCTAACGAGACCAATCTGGCTTGAAATGGAGTTTTATAACCCGAGATATAGTTAAAAATTTGAGGAGATGTCGGACAGTAACAGTCCAATTTCTAGACAAGAATACAGTGGCGATAGTCCAATGTTTGTTGATAAGCAATTTTGAATGACTTGGGGGCAGAACTGGGTTCTCCTTCCTACAGAGAACTTGTAGCCTCTTGTCTTAGCTTTCCAACGAGACCAATCTCGTTTGAAACGGAGTTCTATAACTCTAGATAAAGGTTAAAACTCTGAGGAGAGATCGGACAGTAACGTTCAATTTTAAGATAGTAACAGTTGGACAGTAACAGTTCAATGTTTGTTGATGAGCAATTTTGATTGACTTTGATTGACTTGGGGGTAGAACTGGGTTCTCCTCCCTACAGAGAACTTATAGCCTCATGTCTTAGGTTTCCAACAAGACCAATCTAGCTTGAAACAATGTTCTATAACTCTAGATATAGTTAAAAATCTGAGGTAATGTCGGACAGTAACATGTCAATGTCTAGATAGTAACAGTTGGACAGTAAAAGTCAATGTTTGTTGATGAGCAATTTTGACTGTCTAGGTGGTAGAACTGGGTTATCCTTCCTACAGAGAACTTGTAATCTCGTGTCTTAGCTTTCCATCGAGACCAATCTCACTCAAAACAAAGTTTTATAACTCTAGATATAGTTAAAAATCTGAGGAGAGGTCGGACGAAGAATCGTCAATTTCTAGACAAAGAACAGTTGGACAATAATAGTCCAATGTTTGTTGATGAGCAATTTTGAATGACTTGGGGGCGTAACTGGGTTCTCCTTCCTTTAGAGAACTTGTAGCCTCTTGTCTTAGCTTTCCAACGAGACCAATTTCACTCGAAACGAAGTTATATAACTCTAGATATAGTTTAAAATATGAGGAAAGATCGAACGGTAACAGTTCAATGTCTAGACAGTAACAGTTGGACAGTAACAGTCAAATGGTTGTTGATGAGCAATTTTGACTATCTAGGGGGCATAATTGATAAATATTCAGAATATATATTGATGTCTCGTTTCCATGATCAGCTCTGATTTCTGTAGGTGGATGTTTACTTGCAACCAAGGTTTGTTCTCTTGATAATTTTCTCGATTTTATTTAATTTTGCTTGATAGTTTTCTGTTTTCTTTTACTTTAGCCTAGATAACATCCAAACCCCCCCAAATTGCATATCATCTAGTATAAAAATCTGACTTGAACCTTCCTCGTGGGATCCACCCCTTGCTTGCTCTATACTATCTTGGGTGTTGTGTTTGAAACTAGGGTAATTAATTTGTGCGACCGCGACATCGCAACAATTCACCTATGCTCTATGCCTACTCAACCAATCCATGCCCAAAATCAAATCAAAATCATGCAATTCTAGAGGCAGAAGGTCTACCCTTAATTCCACTCCCCCAATGTATAGCATCACCCCTCTATGTTGTCAATATCTATATTCTCTCTAAGAGGTGTTGTAAAACCTAACAAAAAGATAGTACTAGCCCCACCCCAGCTGTTTTCTACGGTTTTTATGCAGTTTTAGTTTTCTAGTGTAGGATTTTCATACAATTTGCATTGTTTTCGATCTCTTATGTGGTTGGTTTCTTTTGAGTTTTCTTGACGATTTATGCTTGGAACCCGTTCTACTAACCAGAGTCAAGTGCAGGTGGATCTCAAAATAGAAAACACTTTACGCAAGTTATGAAAGGAAGCTCGTGTCAACACCATGGTTGTTGAATGACAACAAACACTCAAGGAGCTTGTTGCTCCTAACATGGAAAATCAACCATTGTGCATAAACATCGACAATAATGTAAACTTCGAGCTCAAATCTGGTTTTATACATTTGCTACCAACATTCAATATTTCTATGAAGGACTGATGCCTACTGACCGTAGTATCATTAATGCGGCAAGTGGAGGGGCATTGGTAGATAAGACACCCGAAGGCTACATGCCAATTGATCTCAAATATAGCAGTTAACTCGAAATAATTTAGCACGCGTGGAGACTTCGCAAACAAACGAGTAAATGAGGTAAGTATTTCTAACCTTGAAAATAAAGTTAATGATCTTACTTCTCTTATGCGTTCTTTGGCTTGTGGAAATGTACAGCGGGTGAAAGTTTGTAGCATATGTTCCTTACAAGGACATACCTCGGATATGTGCCCAACAATGCAAGAAGATTACATTGAACAGGTTCATGTAGTTAATGGAGGATTCAATGGACAACCCCAACGTAAATATGATCCCTTTTCCAACATGTACAATCCCGGATGGAGAGATCATGCAAACTTAAGCTATGGGAACCCACCTCAATAAGGCAATCAAGGCCGACAGTTCCATCCCCATAGATTTCAATCCCAATAGAATTATCAAACGAGACAGCCCCCTCCATTCACAAACTCCAATGTTACGGGGTCGTCATCCAGTGATGATCTTCGTGAGATGATGAAAACTTTGGCTTCTAACATTGTGACCTTGCAACAAAATATCATGTCTTTTCAACAGGAAACGAGGTCAAGTATTCATAACTTGGAGAAGAAAATGGGGCAAGTAGCTTCAAGTGTGCGGAAATTGGAAGCACAAATGAATGGAAAATTGCCCTCCCAATCATTGAATCCAATAGAGAATGTTAGTGTGATCATGTTGCGAAGTGGGAAAGAACTTGAAGAGAAAAGGTCGAAACAAATTGAGACAGAGGAAGAAGAAGAGATAGAAACTGAATTGAGTACAAAGAAGGAACATCCTCCTCCTCCACAAACTAAAACATCGACCAACACTCCAAAGGTAACTCCTCACTCAATGAATTCCAGTTTTAAAACAATTCCACCCTTTCCTGTGAGTTTTTCTAAGTCAAAGAAAGAGGACAAAAAAAGAGATTTTAGAGGTTTTCAAGAAAGTAGAACTCAACATTCCTTTGCTTGATGCTATCAAGCGAATTCCCAAGTATGTCAAATTCTTGAAGGAGTTGTGTGCTACCAAGAGAGCTTTCAAATTGAAAGGTCATGAAATGGTAAGTATGGGTGAAGTTGTATCTGCTGTTGTTTAAAAGAATATGCCTTTGAAGCAAAAAGACCCAGGTGCATTTACTATCCCATGTGTTATTGGTAATGCTAGTTTCAAAAGGGCCTTGTGCGATTTAGGTGCATTTATTAATGTTATGCCTAAACATGTTTATGATTCTCTTAGTCTTGAGCCTTTGAATAAAACTAGCATTGTAATACAACTTGCAGATCGTAGTTTTGTTTACCCACTTGGTGTGATAGAAAATGTCCTAGTCAAGATTGATAGTTTGGTCATTCCATGCGACTTTTATATTCTTGATATGGAACATGATTCTTGTGATTCATCAAACAGCACTCCTATATTGTTTGAGAGACCATTCTTGAAAACTACCAATACAAAAATTGATTGCGGTAAGGATACTTTGTCTATGGAGATAGGAGATGAAAAAATTGAATTTAATTTTCATGATGCAATGACATATCCTTATAGCAATGTTTATTCTATCATATGTTATGACCAAGTTGATAAGTGTGTGCAGCAAGTTTGTGATTTTGATAGTGAGGATGGATTAAGCGTAGCTTTGAGCTATGACTATGATTTTACCAAGATAGAAGAGATGGAGAGGCATATATGTGTGTCCCAAAAACGTGCATGAATCAGCATTGGCTTTGCAAGCTTTGCAAACTGTTCCCCATGATGCAGGAGTCATTCACCCCATCATGGACAGTGAATGGGTGGCGCCTATCCTTTTGGTGCCTAAAAAGATTGGAATTATGTTGGAAGAAATACAAAATGATGCTTATGAGAATGCAAGGATTTACAAAGAAAAGATCAAAAGTCTTTATGACCGAATGATTACAAGAAAAGAGTTTAATGTTGGAGACAAAGTCCTTCTTTATCATTCGTGTTTGAAACATTTTCCTGGAAAGTTGCGCTCTCATTGGATTGGATCCTTTGTTGTTTCTAATGTTTTTCCTTATGGTGCAGTTGAAATTACAAGTTTAGAAACCAACAAAGTACTCAAGGTCAATGGGCATCGCTTGCAACCTTTCTATAAAGGTTGGACGTCGAACTCACCGCTTCTGTGGGGTTAGCTGAACCAATATATGAAGAATGAGCATGCCACATGTCGAGCCAATGACATAAAACAAAAGCACTTACTGAGAGGCAACCCAGCAAAAAGAAAAGAAAATCATATTTGCTTTCTTTTTCCTTATCTTTTATTTTTACTTTATTTTTGTCATTCTCCTATATTCCTTTTCTTTTATTTCAACATTGAGGACAATGTTGTGTTTTAAGTGTGGGGGTATTGGGAGAATGTTGGTTTTCTTATTTTGATTTTCTTTGTTGTTAAAAAAAAACAAATTTTTATGTTTGATCTTTTGAACTCCTATTGATTTATGAGAATATGAGTATAACATATGAGAATTAATTGAGATAGATGAAGATATAAATCGAATGAAGGAGTGTGCATGCAAGTTTTAAGGTTTAATTGGTTTAGGGATTGACTTTGAGAATATATCATGTTGACTTTATAGTTTTATACCAATGCAAGCTTTTGAGCCTTCAACATTTTATTCTTTGATTGTGCATTCTTTCAATGATATGTATCTCTAGAACTTACTTCATATCTTGTTGAGATTACATTCGCATTACATATATAAATGAAGATGATAAAGGCATTAGAAATTTTAACCACTTGAGCCAAAAAGCCAACCTAAACCATATTATTCGATAGTTTCACCCATATTTAACTAGTGTTTTGGCTATGTTTTATACATAAAATGCCTTGATATTCTTTGTTTTATGTTTTGAAGGCACTTTTGGATGAAAGATGCAAAAAGAAGTAAATTGGAGGTAATTGACAGATTTAACCGTCAGTCAATGTTTTGTGCAAAGCGTGAGCTTTAGAGATCAAAATGAAGTGATTCCAGTGACATTAAAAAGCTAACATCCATACCTTTCTGGACATATAAGGCAAGAAAATACAATAAGAAAGAGCATGGAAATCGAAGCCTTCAAAGTCAAATCTTGCAATCTGCCAGTGTTGACCTTTGGCCATTCCGACTTGAATATCTGGATCTACAGAAGTCCAATTGATGCAAAATAATTTGTTTTGGATTCCTGACTGAAAGACCTATCAACGCTCCAAATTTCAGCCAAAAACGATGTCATATGAGCGAGATATGATTTTTCAAAGATGACAACTGAATTTTGCCAGCAAATAGGTTTCGTGAAGAAACGAGTCCAAATTACGTTCGAAGCATCTAAACCGACATCCAAGTTTTTATTTCAGCAATTTAGCTCCTCTAAGTCAAAGCTTGAAGATTTCATGCAAGGCTATTTCTCCTTTTCTAGGAAAATAGTTATTGAAGTACTTAATTGTAAACTGTCTACTTAAGGGAGTACTATTTTGTAAAATAGAGACTAGGGTTTCCTAGGATATAAAAAGAATGAGAGAAGAGAAGGGGGGCAGCCAGCCAAGAAGAGAAAAATGCCCCCTTCCTCTAAAAAACCCAAAATCATGCATTCCTTCTTCTTTTTGATTAGTTGTTCAACAAACATGCAATGCTAAACTCTTTTTCTTGGTTGCAAGGACACAGAAACCTTTAGATTTCAAGAACTGTGAGATTTATTTTACCTTTTCTTTCAGTTTATATGATGAATATGTTTGTTCTCCCATGCTTATTTTTTCTATGATTGTTTATTTTAATTGCTAGAGCGGACTCTAAGTTATTATTGTAGACAATTTATTGCTAAGTTTGATATTAAACTGGAGTTGTGGTATATAAACTTGTGAAGCAACTGAGTTTAATAATTGTGGCGGATCTACGTTATTAATCTTAGGAAGAACATTCAATCAAATCAAACATAGACTGCGGACAGTTATGTTTTCTTGATTAATCAATTTATCTAGTTTTTAAGGCCGCCATTGAATTAAATTACTAGTGCGGATACTGTGGTTGTTTGATGGTTAGGGTTAGTTATACGACGGATCCGTTAACTAACCAATATTAAGAAGAGATAAATATTCAGAATATAAATTGATGTCTCTTTTTCATGATTAGTTCTGATTTCTGTAAGTGGATGTTTACTTGTAACCAATGTTTGTTCTCTTGATAATTTTCTGATTTTATTTAATTTTGCTTGATAGTTTTCTGTTTTCTTTTACTTTAGCTTAGATAACATTCAAACCCCCCCAAATTGCATATTATCTAACATAAAAATCTGACTTGAACTTTCCTCGTGGGATCCACCCCTTGCTTGTTCTATACTATCTTGTGTGTTGTGTTTGAAACTAGGGTAATTAATTTGTGCGACCGCGACATCACAACAATTCACCTATGCTCTATGCCTACTCAACCAATCCATGCCCAAAATCAAATCAAAATCATGCAATTCTAGAGGCAGAAGGTCTACCCTTAATTCCACTCCCCCAATGTATAGCGTCACCCCTCTATATATGTTGTCAATATCTATATTCCCTCTAAGAGGTGTTGTAAAACCTAACAAAAAGATGGTATTAGGCTGACCTATGCTAGGAAAGAATTAAAGGAAACCAACCGGCCTACTCTAGGTGAAAATTGGAGGGGGGAAAACCGACTTATCATAGGTGGGAATTGTGGGGGAAGTAACCAGCCCTAAGATAACCCAAAAGTGAGATAAGAACAACTACAACCAGCACTCAAACACCCCTATCTCATTTAAATAGTGAAGCTTCACTATTCATATAAATAGAGAAGCACCATGAGAAGTCCAATTATGATTAAAGAAATACCATTAGCAAGTCCAAACTTTTTAGTATATTGTGTAATATATGTGCAATTGAAAATGTGTTTGTGAGATACATCATGATGGTAGCCTATTATGTTTTTGGCTTATTAAGTGTTATTAAGTGTGTGTTTGATATTATGGTAGCCTTTTGTTGTTGTGGTTTGGAAAAATATATTTTAAAAAAGCTATAAATTATAGAGAGAATTTTCAGTTAGACTTATGCAAGACTATTATGTTTTAATTAACCAAATACTTTTAAAATTTTGGTCGGGACAATACTATCTAGTTGAGTGAGCGATCAATTTTTTTTTTTTGGTTGAAACAAGCTTTTTCTTAACAAAGTGAAGCAGCATGAAAAATCATGCTCCAAACAAATCCTAAATAGGTTAAACACCTATAACCTAAAGGAAAAAAAAAAAGAAAATAAGAATTACTCGTTGATATGATCTTGAAATAACCAAATTATTAAAAAAGTTAAGTGAGCTATACATAAGTAATGGCTCATACTCGTATTAATGTTCATCTCTTACTCTTCCTAGGATTCATGGTAATTATTATTGTTTTAACATTAAATTAGTTTTTGTACATGTAAATTAAATTTAATTAATTAAAATGAACGCATTCATGATAATTTAATACCTTGAAATGATAAAGAATTATCACAGTATATGATTTTTTTTTTCAAAACAGAAGAAGTTGTAGTGAAAAATAAACTTACAATCCCCTGATAAGAAATGATGAACAACTTTCTTCACAAATATGGGATTGTGAAACATTCTTTTATGAATCCATAAAAGGACATCTATTTCATGCTTCGTTTTGTGGCTGGACATGAAATTTGGCTTCCTCTTTCTTTTTGACCGTCAAACATGACACGGTGGGCATGCATGTGCTTTTTAACTGCCGCGAGCCAGATCGACGTCGTTCTGTCTCCAAAGCAATTAAATAAATAAATGCATACATCTAATCTAACCTCCAGAAGTCGAATATTTCAATTTGAATCTCTCTCTCTCTGTTTCGCACGGCACCGTTTCTTGGCAATACTAGGGTTTCTCTGCAACTTCAAAATCGAATCCTTAATCCTCTTCCTGCAACGTCAAAACCCTATCTAGTAGAGCTGTTCAGTCAATTAATCAATCTAGGCGACTATAATTTTAGGGTATTTGTAGTTAGGGTTAGGCAGAATTAAAAAAACGAGGTTCGGTTTTTTTTGCAGGTTTTTGTTTGATAGGTCAAAACTATGTCAATGGATTATGATTATCCACTTCAAGAAAGGCAATATGGAGATAACGTAATTTCCTTTAATGGCCGTGACGAAGACAATCGACAACAGCAGCGGCAAGAAGAAGGTTATTATGAAGAAGAAGAAGAACAGCAACAACAGGAGGGAGAAATAGGTAGTGGAGGGATTGAGAGAAATCAGTCAATGAATCATCACTATCATCACCACAATCGTGACTCTTCATCTGCAGGGTTAGTTTGTACTCTTTCTGTGTATGTTGTGGGGATTTTTGGCTTTTCTTCTTGTTTTAGAGGGTTAACTTAAATCAAAAGCCGATCAGCATTTGTCGCCGCAATAATTGTGATTGGGGAAATAATTTCTGGGTTTCTTTTTTTGTTGGTAGAAAACTCTTTGTTGGTGGTGTCTCCTGGGAAACTACTGAAGGTAACATTTCAAATTTTTATACTTTTTTTTTTATTATTATCTTAATAATTTATTGTATTAGAATTATTTATGTCTTGTAGGATTGAATTGGGCATTTGAATTCATACAATCCATTGCAATTTGAATAGCTAATTTGTGTTATTTTGTTGCATTTCTCTTAGTTTATTAGTGGGATAATTGTGACGACATTGAGGTTTAATCATGATTTATAGTGCTGACTTGTCAATCCATACTGCGATATTTCACTCTGGAAAGAGTCTAGATATTCAATTTGTGACTGTTCTTGATTGTTTATGATGAGAGAACTTTGTGGATTGCATTGTAGTTTTTTAATTTACTTGTGTAGTTGCAATATATTTAAGTCTATGGAATGGTTTTGGCAATGGGTTCTGTTATTTGAGGTATTGGCAGGTCATACCTTGATCAAAATCCATTAGCAGTTGGGATCATGCTGAGCTCTTTCTAACTCTTAGTATTACTGATCTCTCATGAACGCAATGTAGGGAAATCGGTTACCTGCCTTCTTAATTGCTGCAAGCTAGTTTTCTGACACTTGGTCAAGAAATTTGAGAATATGTGCCATTCACCCAGTGAGGAATTGCTGCTTAGTTCTACAGCATCATGGACAGCTACAAGGGTAGTTGTCAGCTTGCATGCATACTACCAAAGGACTCGTGTTGCTCATTTTTCTAAACTTATCAGTACTTATGTAAAATTGAATAGATGACAAGGATAGATGAGAACTGATCCAGTTTCTGGTTTTGTGAATTTTCATGAGCGAAACTGAGACCAATGAGCTTAAAATCAACCAGCCATGTTGTCTTCTTTGTTTCACCATTTTGTTGTTTGCAATTTTTCTGATTTGTTATCCTTGGCCCAGCAAATTGTCCTTCAGCACTGTCCGATTTTTTTTTCCCAGTCCATTTTATTGTTCTGTTAAGCCTGATTTGTTGTCTGTTGTCATAAAATTCTCCTTAGGTAGCTTTGGATCTCTTTCATGCTAATGTCTATCACATCCCTTTGGTTTCAGAAACATTCACTAATTACTTTAGTAAGTATGGAGAAGTCATGGACTCTGTAATAATGACGGATAGACATTCTGGAAGGCCACGAGGGTTTGGCTTTGTAACATTTGCTGACCCTGTAGTTGCTGATAGGGTTTTGGAGGAAGACCATGTTATAGATGGAAGAGCGGTAACATTCACTCACTCATTTCCTGACAACATAAGATTTCCAAGTTTCTGATAATTTTTATCCATCGCTCCTTTATAAAAGTGGAAATCTTTGTCACTTGGGAGCTTACTCTGTTGCATTCTTATGCCAGGTGGAGGTGAAGAGGACAGTTCCAAGGGAAGATATGGAGGTTAAAGGAGTAACAAGAACAAAAAAAATTTTTGTTGGTGGAATACCACCATCTTTGACTGAAGGTAATGTAGCTCAATTTTCATATTGAATTTCTCTTTTCTAAATGAGCTAAATTGATATGCTCTCTGGGCTCTATTGTCATATTACAGATGAATTAAAGGAATACTTCTCTGTTTATGGTAGCATTGTTGACCACCAGATTATGCTAGATCATAAGACTGGAAGGTCTAGGGGATTTGGGTTTGTCACATTTGACAGTGAAGATGCTGTTGAACGAATCTTTTCAGAGGGCAGAACACATGAGCTTGGTGGTAAACAGGTAGGTTATAGTTCTGCTGAAAAATGACATCCCTGTCATCCTACTGGATGATTATGATATGGCATTGTGAGATGTTAATAACTTGAGCCCTTGAATATAAATTTTAGGTGGAAATAAAGAAGGCTGAACCAAAGAGAACTGGTGGTGATCATGGCAATGCAACAAAGTCTTATGCTGGATTCAGAAATGGTGCTGGTGGTTTTGGTGCTGGCAATAGTTCAGCAGGTCGTTATGGTCGAAAAATGGGCAGAGAATATGGTGGGTACAGTGGCTATGATGGTTATAGTGGTTATGGCAGTTATGGGGGAAGCTATCCTCCTGGAAGCACTGCTGGTTTTTATGGTGGTTATGGAGCATATGGTTATGGATTTGGATTTGGTGGGCCAATGATGTATGGAGGTGGTGTATATGGAGGAAGTGGTTATGGTACTCCAAGTGCTTACAACAATGCAGCTGAGTATGGTGGTGGTAAAGGATATGGGAGAACTGGTGATGGTGATAGTTTTGGCAGTGGTAAAAGATATGGTAATGGTGATGCCGTTAGTGGTGTCTATGGCAGTACTAAGGGGTATGGAGGCAGTGCAAATGGTGGTGCTGCTGTTACTGGAAGGTTTCATCCCTACCGGAAATAGAAAGATTTTCCAACAAGACAATGGTATGATTCATGGCAATTTGATATGAGAGATGTCATCTACATTCTCAGTAAGAGTAGGCTGTTCTCAGAAAACTGATGGATATTCTGTTGTTGCAATCTCCTTTTTGCTATTTATACAAGGAGGCTGAAATGGTTATAGAATGTTTCTTGTAATTGTGAAAACACAAATTCTAATTTATGGTATTGGTCAGGTTGGATTTTGCAGTAATTGGTTGTAGGTAAACAGGTCCTTGGAGGAGTTAACACACACATGTATTAACTTAGTTGAAACTCTTGTAGTATGTGACAATTTTACCGTTAGATAGAAGTTTGTTTTGAACTTATGTTTAGGAACCATTTGTTTAAGTAAATTATTTTTCATGTTTGATAGTGTCATGAAAAATAAGTTGATAAATATATTATAATATTTGACTATATCATAAAAAATAAGTAGAAAAATAACTTATTAAAAAAAAAAAAATTCAAGTTTGTTAAAATAATAAGAATTAAATTTGACATATAAAAAATTAAAGTATAAAATTTTTAAAAATAATTTGATTTTATAAATTATTTTATATAAAATAATAAAAAAATGAAGATCAAGTAGATGATTTTTTTTTAATTTTATAAAATAAATAACAATAAAAAATAAGAACTAAATTTGATAGATAAAAAAGTTAAAAGATAATAAAATTAAAAAATTAAATTTTATAAATTATCTCAAATAAAATAAATAGCAATTAAAAAAATAATGACCAAATCTAATAGATAAAAAATCTCAATTAGAAAAATGATACAAAAAATAAATAACAATAAAAAGAATAAGGATCAAAGTCGATATAAAAATTAAATTAAATCAAATTTTATGGGATAAAATTAAAAAAAATCAATAAAAAATATATTTCAATAAAAAATTTAAGAACCAAATTTGATATAATCAACAAATAATAAGATATTTTTTAATTTTTCATAACTTCTAGAAAGTGTTTTCTCGCAAATATATATATATATATATATATATATATATATATATATATATATATATATATTCCTGCAAATCAAACCAAATTTCTCCTTGACTAAAAATCATTTTTCATTGACCAACTTTTATAATGATAAACAAATACAAGAAAGTTTTAAAAATAATTTTTAAAAAATCACTTTTCATAAAATTAACCATAAATGGTGTATCTCAATTGGTCGGGGCTTGTGTTTGCTCCCCAGAGGTCATTAGTTTGAGTCTCACAAATCTCAGGGTTATTGGAGGCTTATATGGTCGTTAACTTCAAGGCCTATAAAATTAATTAAGATACGAGCAAGCTGGTCAGGACATCCACGTTCTAAAAACAATACAATACTTTGTTTATCAAATATTAGTAACAACTTTGTGCCCCAATACTGCCATCCATTGTTTTGATAATCTATTTATTTATCTATTTGAAGTTTGTTTGATATTTTTGGAATCTTTTACAGTCAAATACTCATATAATTTATATCGTGAGGCCTCTCTCTTCACTTTGCATCAATCGTAAGTGAAATTAACCTTTTTTAAAGGCTAATTTGGCTAATTTGATTTTACAGGTCTTCTTTTCTTTTTCTTGCATTTCATAGCCAAGTATTTGGTATTATAATAGTGGTTTTTTTAAGTATATTTTACTAGGAAATATATCAAAATAATATTTGATTTTTTTAAAAAAAATTGACATCAACACATCAAAATAATCTAAAAACATAAAAATTAATTTTAAATAAAAAAAAATCAAAATTTTTAAGAAGCGCAGCTAAGCCACAAAACAAACGGCCTCTTAGAGTTTCGTTCTACAAGTAATAGATTATGAAAAAAAAATACTATTTGAATTTTTTTTATCGCCTCAATAATTAGTTAATTAATTAATTTTAAATCACTTGTCATATTATAAGAAATTTTATGGTGCTCAGGAAGTAACTAGTGATTTCCTATTAGTTTCACTTTAAGGTAGGTTTGGTTATTGTTCGGGACAGAAAAGATGAAGGCAATGAAGACAAGACAGAAAAAAAGATGAATACTTGATTGTGCTTGGCAGTGATGTATAGGATAAAGTGACTGTCTATGTATTTTTTTTTTGTTATAATAGACAAGACATAATAAAATATAAAAAGTCAATTTTACCTTTAATATGTATTGTTGTTAAACTTACATATTTTAAAAAATAATTAGATATATATTTTTTACTTTAGTTTATATTGAGAGTCAAAATTAATAATATTACAATAACCCTAGTTATAAAACTAAGACTGACTTGACGGGCTGCCCTAGAGCCTGAACTAGTCCGAGTTTAAGAAAAAATAGAAAAATAATTGACTCAACTTGACTCAGTCAAAAACCTAGGTTAAACCGGGATAAAACAGGGGTCAAATACCTTTTGACTTTTTTGAAAAACATTTTTGGTCAAAACAAGGTTTCTTTGATTAGTTATATTTTTTTGGTTAGTCAAGTGACCCTCCCGACTCGTGATCTGAACGTTGTCTCGGGTTAATTCCCGAGTTGAGTTTTAAAACCATAATAATTAGCATTTTTATCCATATGTTGACTCAGATAGATCTGTATTGACCTTCCTAGTCAACTCTCTAATTAGGTTTTAAAATTATGATAATAACAATTTCTATCCTTACATTTACCAGGGTCAAGCCAGGTTAACCCTCCTGACATGTGACCCGGACTTTTTCTTGGGTCGACCCCCGAATTGGATTTTAAAACTATGATAATAACCACTTTTGTCCTTACGTTGACCCGGGTCATGGTCAACTGAATCAGATTTTAAAATTATGATAATAACTATTTTTATTTTTACACTGATTCAGGTCAACCCAATTTATGATCTGAGCTAAGCCCCAGATCGACACCCGAATTAAGTTTTAAAACTATGATAATAATTATTTTTATTCTTATATGTTTTCGTTGGACAATTTTGAAATTGAGAATTTTTAATAGGGATATTTAAGAAATAAAATATATTGTCTCTAGAGTCAAGTTCTCATTATATCTTATGTTTTGAAAATATATAAATTCACTTTAAAATTATCTTAAAGATAGATTTATTTTTACCTTTCCATCTCTGTCTCTTCAACCAAATATATTTCTATCTCAACTATCTTCGTTCCTTCTTTTCCAAGACAATAACTAAACATTGCCTAAAGAAATAGAAAGATACAAGTAGGATAAATAAAATTTTAGGTAAAGATATTCTTATTATTTTTGATGGGTTATGAATTTTATATTTTCTCTACTTTTTATGTTGTCTTTTTCTTTAAAGTGGATTCAACAAAACAATTAATAGGACTCCATGAGTTACTTTTTACGTAGTATAATATTTTTTTGTCGAAGGACAAGTAATTTTTGATAATCTTGTTTAATGATAATATTTTTTTAAAAAAATAAAGGTCATAATCCGATTATAATCCCTTTCCAATTGAATTGTGAAACATAAAATATGAACTTGAAGTTGAAGTTGTATTCTTGTTGACATGGTTAAAAATGAAAGGGAAAAAAAAGTGAATAGGAAAAAAATAGAAGAGAGAACCCCTGTTTTGCCGCTATTTTTCTTTTAGATAAAATAAAGTCATTTTCCTTCTAGGCTTAACTAGATTCGTGGCAGCTGTTATATTGCAGACCAAATCAAACTTTTTTTAGAGTAAAAAAATCGTAGATGACAATAATATTTTTAAAGAAGTTGAGAGATTCGAGAGTTAGGTAATTGATTTTATTAGATTTAATAATCTTAGTTAATTTAATAATATGATAAAAAAAATTAGCAACCACATTAGATAAATCAAACAAAACAAAATTGGTCAGAGTCAACTTGAATTAACCCGTGAAATTTATGACCTGACATATGAGATCAGGATAACTCCATAGAAAGATATAATAAAAAATTCAATTGTAAAAAAGGATCTAAAAAAAATCTAAGTTAACCCGAACTAATTTCTCAAACTCATGACTCAGGTCTCGAGGTCAAAATTAATTCATAGAAGGCAAACCTAAAAATACCATGAAGCCAAATTTCCTATTAACAAAATCTCAATCAACAAAATGTCAATGAATGAAATTGAAAAAGAAAGCTTCAATAAAAAAGGATCTAAAATAATATCAATAACAATTAAAAGAATAAAGACTAAATTTAACATGAAAATAAAATGAAATAAAATGTTGAAAGATGCAATTGAAAAATAAATTCAATTAAGAAATTGATTAAAATAAAAAAAATAACAATTAAAAGAAAAAATGATCAAGCTTGACAGATTAAAAAAATCAATGGAAGATGGAATTGAAAGAAGATTTCAATTTTTTGAATTATTTAAAATGAAAAAATAGTAATAGAAAAACAAGGACCAAATATAAAAGAAGAACAAATTAAATGACTGCTTTGAAAATTTACAAGGAGATACATATAAATCAAAATCGAGTAGAGAGAAAAGAATGGGGAAAATAGAAGAAAAGGCCTTTAGCGCCAAACCAAAGGTCCATTGATCACATGCACTACTTAAGGATAGAATGGATACTTTGAAGTTTTAAATGCCTCTGTGAAAGTAGGAGTTTGGCCATCGAACAACGCCACACACGTCGTCCAAAGAGCATGGACAAAGCCACACGTGTCAACGTGAACAACACTCGTCGTCCACCTTTTAATATTAAATAATACTTTATATCTGCTAAAATATCAAATTGTCCCTAATTCAACTTGATAACAACACAAAAACCATAATGAAAAGAAAAAAAACCCTAGATGCAAGATAAGGATAATTTGAATTCAATAGCAATGTAGTCATTTTACTGTGCTATTAAAAGGAAAAAGTTGAAAGAACACTTTCATGCTAATTCGATATTTTTTTTTGCTTTAAAAAGTATGTTAATCATTTTATTGTACAAAAAACAACAAAAATACCTTATTACCCCCGTTGCTCAGACCAACGTTTTTGTTAAGAAATGGTAAAATAATTATATTACTATTTCAATTCATGGTGCCAATGTTAAAGTTTCTAATTTGATACTTTCACATTTATTTTATTTGAAATTTGACTTGGTATTTTGTTTTAGTTGCTTTATATATAGGGTTTTCATATTGTTGAGGGAAAATCCCAAAGGTCTCTCGCTTGATGCTTAATTTAACAAAATAAAATAAAATTATATTTATTTAAAATAATTAAGAGTTAAGGGACTAAAATTGAAACTGAAACAAGAAAGGGGTTAGGGTTCTTTGATCTTTTCTTCTCTCCTTGATGAAATCTACACCAAAATGTTAACCTAGAGTGGTTAAAAAGAGCCAATGAGTGATAAAAGAGAGATATTTGGATGGTTTAGAGAGTTTAGAGAGAGGCTGGAGAAAAGATATATTGATGGCAGAAACTCTGACAACTATAGCTCCACCTTCCTCCATTGGATTAGAACGATATTTGGATAGGTTGTTCTTCTTCATGTCTTGTACATTCTCACTGGAGGGATCTTCTACATCGTCTCTGTGTGCAAGATATTGCGAGAGGAACATTTCTGGAAAAATACACTTCTGGACAATTTTCATCGCTGACCATTTTCTCCCTTGTCCACCATTGGATCGGGCTATGATTTGGATATGTTTTTCATCCAGATACGTTCTAGATTATTAACGGTGGACATTGGAAATGATACACTCGAACGAAGTTATGCTTCTTGCAGTAGGTCTACAAGTTTCAAGTAAGTTCTGTTAAACCTAAGTTTCTGGAAATTGAAATGTTGGATGAAGTTGATATTTGGATATGGTATACAATAATGAATTACAACTTGATCATATGGATTGTCTAGAATGTTATTCGTTTGTGATTTATAGTTGTTTGAAACTGCTGTCAAATTGGTTCATTTGAACCGAAACAACCCCAAAATTAAAAGGAAATGGAGCATTAGATAGACTTGATTCTTTGGAGACTTTAAGGCTACTGTGATAGCCTTGAAAGTCTATGTTTAGAGGTGGCTAGAGTAACAACCATAAGTGTAGAGTTGTTAGGGATCAAAAGTGTCTCCAAGAAATTAAAGCAAGGCTGTTGTGATAGCCAACTAATGGGTGTTAAGGGGCTGATTTGGACAGCCCAAGAACATAAAATAATGGGAAATTAGAGTCCCATATAAAGTGATTAAGATGAGGTAAGTTTGGGTTAAGAAATTAGCTTGGAAAAGTTTGCACGGTTCGGGTTAACGAGTGACTATGTGAACGTGAAATAATGATCTAATTTAGATAAGAAAATCTTGCATGAAATCATATAATGATGCTTGCTAGGTGATAAGAAAACATTGAAAAAGAGAATGAATTTAAATGATGGTCTTGTGTGGAGCGGGGAGAGGCATCGATGCGGGACCCCAAGCTAGTAGAATGGGACCACTAAGAGGAACAAGTAGGTGTTTACCATATCATCTCTTTATATTTTGAAGAGTTTAATACATTCTAAAATTTTATTTGTTTATGTTATATGTTGATTTACGATAGTAAAGGATGAAAAATTTGAGAGTGGAAACAAGATTAAACATGACGGCTTATGTCATGAGTGTTGTCGGGAAAAAAAATTATATAAGGTTACTATGCTTGTTATTCTAATTTCTAAGGATAACTCGGATGGATATAAAAGCCGACCACACGAGTGGGGGCAAGGAAAGTTAGCCGACCATATGAAGAGCAAAGAGGAAAAGGGGAAAATTATGGTTTTCCTTATTGAATTTATTATAATAGGTTGTTTTTTATGTGAATGTGTGTGTGAATTGAATGAAATTAGCATGAAAGGAATGAGAAAACTTTTGGTTCCTTAAGGCCATGCTTTCAGCCAATTATGCATCAAAGGGGGAGGATGTTTAATTTGACATATTTAGCTTGATGATGTGTGTTTAATTGCGTCGAAATGAGGAAAAACAATGCTTGTTGAAATAACATGGAAATGAGGAAAAACAATGCTTGTTGAAATAACATGGATTGTGTTTAGAAGAATATTGTTCGGAAAGTTAGTAAAATCGATAAAAATATTATATTTTGACGTTAAGAGGGAAGATTGAAATAGATAGAATAAATTGGATCTTAAAAAGTTATTTTTGACACTCTTATATGGTATGTGATATGGCTATGAGTTGAGATAAAAGAGGGAAAGTTGAATTGTGGATGTTATGTATAAATGGAAAGGTTGACGAATCTGGACAAATTTATCTCCTAACTTTTAGAGAGAATCTGAGTAGGAGGATGAGGGAATTAGGATCAGGTTCCTTCATATGAATTGTAGTTTTGGATGTTGACTAACTAAGAAAATTGATCTCACTCAATTTGGAGCTATAGAACTCTAGTTATGGGTCACCAATCGAGACTGGGTCATGACAGGCCCTATAGGGCAGTAGGTCTGATTTGTTGACGAATAATTTTAGGTGTCTTAGGGGCAGAACTGGGTTCTCCTCCCCTCAGGGGACTTGTAGAGCCGTGTCTTAGCTTTCCAATGAGACTAACCTCACTTGAAACCGAGTCCTAGAACTCTGAATATAGTCAAAAAAATGAGGAGAGATTGGAAGGCGACCTCTACTGGCAGATTTGGAAAATCGCTAAAGCAACTAGTTAGATGTGTTAAGGATGAAAATTGGTCTTTTCCTTTCGGGTAACATGTGATATTACATCTTAACTTCCAAAAGAAACGAGCCATATTTGAAATGAAAATTTGCAATGATAATTATGGTTGGACAAAGAATAACAATATTAATGGGTGAAATGAGAAAAACATAAAAAATAAAGAAAAGAATAATTGAAAGAAAGACCTATATTGACTATTAATATGATTATTATGAAATGTATCCTTGAATGAGGATAATTTATAAGATATGCCTGTGAATTCAGGAGGGGCAACTGTTGCGATGTCGCGGTCGCACAAATTAATTACCCTAGCTTAAAACACAACACACAAGATAATATAGAGCAAGCAAGGGATCGATCCCATGAGGAAGGTTCAAGTCAGATTTTTATGCTAGATGATATGTAATTTGGGGGGGGTTTAGACGTTATTTAGGCTAAAGTAAAAGAAAGCAGAAAACTATCAAGTGAAATTAAATAAAATCAGAAAATAATCAAGAGAACAAACCTTGGTCACAAGTAAACGTTCACCTACAGAAATCAGAACTGATCATGAAAACAAAACATCAATTTATATCTTGAATATTTATCTCTTTTTAACATTGGTTAGTTAACGGATCCGCCGTATAACTAACCCTAGCCATCACTAGTAATTTAATTCAATGGCAGCCTTAAGAACTAGATAAGTTGATTAATCAAGAAAAAATAATTGTCCGCAGTCTATGTTTGATTTGATTGAATGTTCTCCCTAAGATTAATAACATAGATCCGCCACAATTATTAAACTCAGTTGCTTCACAAGTTTGTGTACCACAACTTCAGTTTTGATATCAAACTTTGCAATACATTGTCTACAATAATAACTTAGAGTCCGCTCTAGCAATTAAAATAAACAATCATATAAAAAATAAGCATAGGAGAACAAACATATTCATCATATAAACTGGAAAGAAAAGGTAAAATAAATCTCACAGTTCTTGAAATCCGAAGATTTCCGTGTCCTTGCAACCAAGAAGGAAAGTTTAGCCTTGCCGCTCTAGCAATTAAAATAAACAATCATATAAAAAATAAGCATAAGAGAACAAATATATTCATCATATAAACTGGAAAGAAAAGGTAAAATAAATCTCACACTTCTTGAAATCCGAAGGTTTCCGTGTCCTTGCAACCAAGAAAAAGAGTTTAGCCTTGCATGTTTGTTGAACAACTAATTAAAAAGAAGGAGGAATGCATGATTTCGGGTTTCTTAAAGGAAGGGAGCATTTTTCTCTTCTTGGCTGGCTACCCTCTCTTCTCTTCTCTCATTCTTTTTATATCCTAGGAAACCCTAGTCTCTATTTTACAAAATAGTCCTCCCTTAAGTAGACAATTTACAATTAAGTACTTCAATAACTATTTTCCTTAAAAAGGAGAAATAGCCTTACGTGAAATCTTCAAATTTTGACTTAGAGGAGCTAAATTGCTGAAATAAAAACTTGGATGTCGGTTTAGATGATTCGAAATGTAATTTGGACTCGTTTCTTCACGAAACCCGTTTGTGACGTAATTCAGTTGTCATCTTTGAAAAATCATATCTCCCTCATATGACATCGTTTTTGGCTGAAATTTGGAGCGCTTATAGGCCTTTGAGTCAGAAATCCTCCCTTAAGTAGACAATTTACATTTAAGTACTTCAATAACTATTTTTCTATAAAACAAAAAATATCAAGGCATTTTATATATAAAACATAGGCAAAACACTAGTTAAATGTTGGTGAAACTATCGAATAATATGGTTGCATCAAATACCCCCACGCTTAGCTCTTACTCGTCCTCGAGAAAAGATAGGTAAAATCAAATTGAAATTAAATTAAATCAAATCAATATGACTAATCTCCTAATCTCCCATCAATATCCAAGAATATATGCATTATAAACAAGAATACAATAAAGAAGGATAAAGAGTATAAATTTTCATGAATTTATTTATAAGCAAACTTCAAAACTCAATTAATCGTCGGGATTTAAATGAAATCTATGTCATGAAAAAGTGATAGGTCCTCTCATTGATACACTCCAACACTCACGTGTTTAGGGCTTATATATTTAAATCTCTCAAATCCAATCAATGAATATGTTCTACCATAAGCATGCTCTTCAATCTCATCTCCATTACTAACATATTACAATCAATGCATGAATCAAAAGGTCTTATTTTCTGGTTGTAATGGGGCTAAGGTTAAGGTGAGGTAAAAGAGAGTAAAAAAAAAGGTTCAAACTAAAGAAAGTGGAGCATTCTAAAAAATGATATTTCAAACAAGATATTCCATCAAAGCATATAATTTTCTCATATTTAATCACCAATGCTTAACTTCTTTTGATTTCAAGCTCTTTCAACATAAAATCTTAAGAACATAAAGGAACACTTTTTTTTTTCTTTTCTTTCTTTTTTTTTGGTTTTTCACCTTTGACAACTTTGCCCATCTTTTCATCAAGCATCACTTCTTCTTTCTTTTCACATAATTTCCAACCATAATTCCATGAGATATCACAAGTATATGCTCTACTAATCCTTGGCCAGGGAAAAAGGAAAACATATAAAAAGTTAAGGCTTATACATGGATAAAGCAAAGAAAAGATAAACAAGCTCAAAAGGGGGTCAGTAAGGATAATATGCTTTAGGTTGGCTTTTTGGCTCAAGTGGTTAAAATTGCTAATGCCTTTATCATCTTCATGTATATATGTAATGCGAATGTAATCTCAACAAGATATGAAGCAAGTTCTAGAGATACATATCATTGAAAGAATGCACAATCAAAGAATATAATGTTGAAGGCTCAAAAGCTTGCATTGGTATAACATTATAAAGTAACATAACATATTCTCAAAGTCAATCTTTAAACCAATTAAACCTTAAAACTTGCATGCACACTCATTCATTCGATTTATATCTTCATCTATCTCAATTAATTCTCATATATAATACTCACAGTCTCATAAACCAATAGGAGTTTGAAAGATCAAACATAGAAATTTGTTTTTTTTTGTTTTTTTGTTTTTGGAACAATAAAGAAAACCAAAATAAGAAAACCAACATTCTTCCAATACCCCCACAATTAAAACACAACATTGTCCTCAATGTTGAAATAAAAGAAAAGGAATATAGAAGAATGACAAAAATAAAGTAAAATGCAAAAAGTAAAAGATAAGGGAAAAAGAAAGCAAATTTGTTTTTTTTTTCTTTTCGTGCTGGGTTGCCTCCCAGTAAGCTCTTTTGTTTTATGTCATTGGCTCGACATATTGGATGATCATTCTTCATAGATTGGTTCAGCTAACTCCACAGAAGCGGTGAGTTCTGTCGTTCAACTTTCATAGAAAGGTTTCAAGCGATGCCCATTGACCTTGAGTACTTTGTTGGTTTCTAAACTTGTAATTTCAACTGCACCATAAGAAAAAAATATGAGAAACAACAAAGGGTCCAATCCAATGAGAACACAACTTTCTAGGAAAAAGTTTCAAACGCAAATGATAAAGAAGGACTTTGTCTCCAACATGAAACTCTTTTCTTGTAATCATTCGGTCATGAAGACTCTTAGTCTTTTCTTTGTAAATCCTTGCATTCTCATAAGAATCATTCTGTATCTCTTCTAACATGGTTCTTCCAGTCTTTTTGGGTACCAAAAGGATAGGTGATTAGTACTTAAAAGTGCATATTTATCAAGGTTTTATATCATCATGTTGCACTTGAAGTATCAATAACTCCTTAACTGGAGCATGTTTTATAATAACAAGTTTGATACTATAAGATACCTTTAATTTATAGTAAATGTTCATCTTAAATGCAGGCCTATCACATAAATCAAAGGATTGGTTGATGAGTTTAACTACTGAAATTGAGAAGACAAAGAGAGGGGCAAGCTTAGAAAAGAGATGCTGGTTCAGTCCAAACTAGAACACTATTTGGTTATTGGATCATACCTGGAGCTGTAGAACTTGGATTTAGGACTAGTCTATATGGATGGAAAGCTAAGACATAGGCTTAAAATGTTCATGAAGAGTCCAAGATTCAAAAAGATCATTTTCGAGTTCAAATTGTAGCAACAACGGAGAAGTCAAAATCTGTCTTGCAGCCCAAACACTGTTCAATGTTCAGCCCATATCTCGAGTTCTAGAAGTCCAAATGTACCGATTCTTTTTTTGTTGGAAAGCTGAGACAATTTCCTAGAACTTTCATGAAGACTATCTATTCAAATTCTGACGTTAGTATTGACGTTTTGTTCAGACAAGAAGATAAGGATTGTCACCAAGTTAAAATGTGGCCACCCACTCAACAATTAGTCATCAAATCAATAGTTCTGAATTTTGGCCTATAAAAGGAGGCATTTACTTATATTAATCTCTTGTTTATGCTTTTAATTTCCTTTCCTTTACTTAGTTAACTTATATTTTATTTATGTTCTTATCTTGTTTATTTATGTTTCTCTCTTTCATTATGTTTAGCTAAGTTTATTATGTCAAGGTGAAAAGGTTACACTAATGGTGTAAGAATAAGTACAGTATAAACTCAACATGGACTTTAATGTTTCAGTATAAACTCCTTTTCTGTTATTATCTATTTGTAGTTTATACAGTTAACCTCCCTGTGGTTCGACCCCGGTCTTGCCGAGTTATTTATTACTTCGACACTCCTACACTTGGGAGAAGACATCAACTCTTTGGTCGTGTCAATAGGCGCCACCCATTTACTGTTCGTGATGGGGTAAATGACCCCTGCATCATGAAGGACAGTTTGTAAAGCTTGCAAAGCCAATGTTGATTGGTGCACGTTTTGGGGAACACATATATGCCTCTCCATATCTTCTATCTCGATAAAATCATAGCCATAGCTCAAAGCCACGCTTAATCCATTCTCACAGTCATAATAAAAAACTTGCTGCACACACTTATCAACTTGGTCATAGCATGTGATAGAATAAACATTGTTGTAAGGATATTTCATTGCATCTTGAAAATGGATTAAGGGCCTATAGAAATCAGAACTGATCATGGAAATGAAACATCAATTTATATTCTGAATATTTATCTCCTCTTAACATTGGTTAGTTAACGGATCCGCCGTATAATTAACTCGCCCCATCAAACAACCACAGTATCCGCACTAGTAATTTAATTCAATGGCAGCCTTAAGAACTAGATAAGTTGATTAATCAAGAAAACATAACCGTCGCTAGTCTATGTTTGATTTGATTGAATGTTCTCCCTAAGATTAATAACGAAGATCCGCCACAATTATTAAACTCAGTTGCTTCACAAGTTCGTGTACCACAACTTCGGTTTTGATATCAAACTTAGCAATACATTGTCTGCAATAATAAATTAGAGTCCGCTCTAGCAATTAAAAGAAATAATCATAGAAAAAATAAGCTTAGGAGAACAAACATATTCATCATATAAACTAGAAAGAAAAAGTAAAATAAATCTCATAGTTCTTGAAATCCAAAGGTTTCCGTGTCCTTGCAACCAAGAAAGAGAGTTTAGCCTTGTATGTTTGTTGAACAACTAATCAAAAAGAAGGAGGAATGCATGATTTCGGGTTTCTTAGAGGAAGTGAACGTTTTTCTCTTCTTGGCTGGCTGCCTCCCTTCTCTTTTCTCATTCTTTTTATATCTTAGGAAACCCTAGTCTCTATTTTACAAAATAGTCCTCCTTTAAGTAGACAGTTTATATTTAAGTACTTCAATAACTATTTTCCTAAAAAAGAGAAATAGTCTTGCATGAAATCTTCAAGCTTTGACTTAGAGGATCTAAATTGTTAAAATAAAAACTTGGATGTCGGTTTAGATGCTTCAGAACGTAATTTGGACTCGTTTCTTAACGAAACCTATTTGGTGGCAGAATTCAGTTGTCATCTTTGAAAAATCATATCTCCCTCATATGACATCATTTTTGGCTTACATGTGGAGTGTTGATAGGTCTTTGAGTCAGGAATCCAACAAAATTGAGTTTGCTTCAAATGGACTTCTGTAGCTCAGGATATTCAAGTCGGAATGGTCGAAGGACAACATTGGCAGATTACGAGATTTGACTTTGAAGGCTGCGATTTCCATGCTCTTTCTTATTTTATTTTCTTGCCTTAGATGTTCAGAAAGGTATGGATGTTAGCTTCTTAATTCCACTAGAATCACTTTATTTCAACCTTTAGAGCTCACGCTAACTTAGAAAGTATGAGAAGTATGATATGAAGCATGAACTAGCATACATTTAATGTATGTTAGAATCCTGGGTAAGGGGACCACCATGCAATGACTAGCATACATTTATGTTAGGATCCCGGGTAAGGGGATCACAATGCAATGACTAGCATCCATTTAGTGTATGTTGGGATCTCGGGTACGGGGATCGTCATGCAATGACTAGTATATATTTAGTGTATGTTAGGATTCCGGGTAAAGGGTTCTCCATACATGGATCCCAACGGGGTGATGATGATACCGGTGAAAATGGTATCGGTAATGTGTTGGGTGGAAAGTAGTTGCGGTTGATTTTAATGGAATTTTGAATGGATGTTGAAAATGGGAGACAAAATAGTATATGAATACTTGTTTGTCTTTTTTTAAAAAAATGATGATTGAATTTTTGTGTTTATATACTTACAATGATATTCATGTTCCATAATAATTGTTTTGTTCTAGGACCATCACATGCATAACACTAGTAGATCCTAGTTTTCATTCACTTTTTGTATTCTAGTTTTAAGGAATATATCCATGTATTTTGTAATACTAAAACGTCTATACAATGAATGTTTAAACTTAGATGGATGGACTTAATTCTGAAATTCATAATCATGTTCCGTGTACGCGTGTTTATTTTGTTTATCCTTCTATAATGATAATTGATGTCCCTTGTATATTATAAAGATTGTGGTTGTTTTAATGATGACATTCATGTGATTGAGACCCAAGATGATTGGGTCATGGTTGATTTGTGAGATGTCAAATTTTGGGAGTGTAAACAGGTGGAATGTCGATAACTTGAGACCTTCCGATACAGGAAAGACTCTGCTAAAATTTTGGTAGACTTTCATATGAATACCTTACATAATTTCAAAGGTGAGATAGGTTTAGACAGTGACCGTTACACAATAATAGTTCAAGGTTTATACAACAATCGTTGGATAATAACAATCAAGGTTTAGACAGTAATAATAAAACAGTAATAGTTCAAGGTTTAGACAACAAACGTTGGACAGTAACAGTTCAAGGTTTAGACAACAACCGTTGGACAATAACAATTAGATAATAACAGCTCAAGGTTTAGACAGTAACCGTAAGATAGTAATAGTTAGACAGTTCAAATTTCAATAGACTTTCATTTGAGAACTTAAAAAAAAAACAATTACTCATATTTTTATGTACTAAATCATAGGAAAGTAATTATAAACACATATGAAAGTGTAGGGCGTTACACTAGCAGCGCCTAAACATTTTTGTTTTACACTAAGAAAATTATCCCGGCCCATGTAACGTGCGAGCCATTTATCCTTGCAAAAAATTGATGGAGATTGAAGACCATTATTAATTGATCTAATTTGACTTTTTTTTGGAGGAAATGCAGTAGAAATGGACATAAAGGCGGTATTGAATCTTTGCTACAAATTCCATGAGCAAAATAATACTTCTCTTAAAATATTTTTTGTTTTATCCATTAACTAACGTGAAAAAGGGCTGCATAGAAATGTGAGCTCTATCTTCTGTGGTCACAAACAAAAAGACAACCGCTTAAACTACTAGGACTATGTTTTTGTTGGTTAAGAGCGTGTTTGGCAGTGTGATTGCGGGTGCTTTTCAAATAACTTTTCGTGCCAAAATACATGCCAATGATTTTTTTCATTTTTTAAAAATCATTTTTGACATCAGCACATCAAAACGATCCAAAACGTACAAACCATATTCAATTTTAACAAAAAAAAAATTAAATTTTTTTGGGAATGCAGCCGCAGCCGCGTTCCCAAACGTATCCTAAGACTTCAGACCAGTAACACATATCTCTTGTTATCCTCTATTATTGCGATATCAATGTGTTGAAGCTTTTGCCCTCAACTTCCTATCCATTTTAGACCAACATCCATTTCTTCTTTCCCACAAATAAACCTTTCAAGCCTTTTATCTTCCCAAACATCCATTTCTCCACCTAAATGTATTTTGTTGATTATCCTTTTATGGACACTCTTATTTTCTTTTGCTTGTTTTTGGTCAAAAATCTATTGGGTTCTAGGAATTCATATACACAACAGAAACAATGAAACAAAATTATTCGAGAGTTCTTAAGATCTTGTGAGACAGATCTAGAGTTTTATAATATTTACTTAGAGATCTGATCTTTTTTGGTTTTGACTAAATTCTTAGGGATGGATTGTTGCAAACAACAAGTCGTTCAATTATCTGACCTCCAACAGTAATCCACAAGAACCACCAATGAGAAATCTTTTGAATCCTATTTAGGAGAGATGAATTTGCTAAGCTTAGAGTGTTAGCTCTAATTTTGTGTTTACGTAGTTTTTATGTAAAAATTGTCAAACATTATTATTATTTTTTTCTCTCTACCAAAATAATAGGCTTACCTTTATATATATAGGAAATCCTAAAAATCATATAAATAACAAAATATTAATTTTCTCCTTAAATAATAGGGATAATTTTAGAAATTTAATCAATCAAGTCCCTAGTTGATTATTCTATGACTACAAATATAATTTGTGAATTAAATACATTATAGTGCTTAATTTCTAAAATTATTTTCAATCAAGTCATACTTGATTAATTATCCTAGTTTAATTTTTGACTAATGGTTCTTAGTGTGTATGACCCATTAGGTTTCTAATATGTTGACCCAAATATAAATTATAATTCTAAATAAATAGAGTTAAATAAATTAAACAATTTAATTTATTATCAATTGAATAATTGATTAATTTATATTTGAAGATAAAGTGCAACGTCTAACAACGTGTCATGATCCCTCAAATATTAGCAAAGTCATAAGTGGTTTGACTTAACCTTTTAGTGACCGGTTTCTCAGTGTAATTATTATCCTTTAATTAATAATGTTTCAATTTAGATATTTTACCATTGAGTGTGTATGCCATGTTAAATCATATATGTTCACAACATTATAGTCATTGATAATTTGAAAATAATTTAAAACTCTTTTCAAATTTTTACCTTGCGTAAGAATTTAACAATTAATACTATTTAAGAACATGTGAAATTTTTTCTCTAATTCACCTAAGGTGATAAATCCTCTCTCGATCACTTAAATACCTTCATATAGTTTATGTTATATCCAATGTCCGCCCATTTGTTACCTTTACCAAGATAACTTGTAACAAGATCAAAACATAACACTTCCATATATATATATATATATATATATATATATATATATATATTATGTTTGCATGATTATAAGTTCACATTAAAAATATACATACATAGACATGAGTTTGCATTCCTATCCTACTAATAGTCGTCATGAATTTAAACAGAAAGATCTAATAATAGTTATACGTTTAGTACATTAATTCGTACAAAATACATCGTGATTTAGAATGCAACTACATGATTCCTTGCAAATGTACCCGTGTATTGGGTTTCTTAGGCACCTCGTTGGTGTGACATCCCTGCTGCAGTACAAAAAAATTATAAAAATGCGATTACTTAATAATAATAAATAGTCTGGCAGTTTAATGAAGCATTAACATTATCCCATGTTTGAAGCGTAACATTCGTAGTCCCTTTATGTACTTGGTATGCACGACTTGTAGTACATATAAATGCATCAATTCTTGCAATCAGCCATAATCTTAAATTCAGTTATTCTCTTAAGTCATCATTAGCCGAGGTTAACTGTTCACTCGTCCCGGCCATACATTTGGATTCCATTAGCCGAAGCTAATCAATCATCTGTCCCGGTCATCCTTTCAGATGCCATTAGCCGAAGCTAATCAATCATTTGTTGCACGCTGCACAATTCGACAACGAAAACTGTTTCGCTACTAGCGCCACAATTTCAGCAGCGACTGCTACTTCGCTGCAGCCAACATATTTTCGGCACCAAATGCTAATTCGCTGCAGACAACTCAATACAACTTTGACAAAGAAACACGATTCGCTGCAGACAATACAACTTCGACAGCGAACGTGATTCGCTGCAGATGATACAACTTCAGTAGTGAATGCTGATTCATTATAGACAACTCAATTTCGGTAGCGAATCACACATTCGCTGCAGGAAATACAACTTCGACAGCAAATTACAAATTCAGTGCATAACACACAATTCGGCAGCGAATGCAAATTCACTGCACACAACTCAATTTCGGCAGCGAATTACAGATTATTGCAGACAATACAACTTCGACAGCGAACCCCAAATTCGCTGCAGAACACACAATACGGAAGCGAATGCTAGTTCGCTGCAAACAACTCAATTTCAGCAGCGAATTATAGATTCATTACAGAACACACAATTCGGCAGCGAATGCTAATTTGCTGCAAACAACTCAATTTCAGCAACAAATTACAAATTCGCTGAAGACAATACAACTTCGGCAACGATTCCTAAATTCGCTGCAGAACACTCAATTCGGCAACGAATGTGAATTCACTGCAAACAATTCAATTTCGGCAGCAAATTACAGATTCGCTGCAGAACACACAATTCAGAAGTGAATGCTAATTCAATGCAAAGAACTCAATTTTGGCAGCGAATTAAAAATTCACTGCAAAACAAACAATTCAACAGCAAATGCTAATTCATTGCAAACAACTGAATTTCGATTGCGAATTACAAATTCGCTGCAGAACACACAATTAAGCAGCGAATGCTAATTCGCTGCAAACAACTCAATTTTGGCAACGACATATTCACTGTAGAACAAACAATTCAACAGCGAATGCTAATTCGCTGCAAACAACTCAATTTCGGCAACGAATTACAAATTCGCTGCAGACACACAATTCGACAGTGAATCACAGGTTTGCTGCAGACACACAATTTGACATTAGGTTCCAGCAAAGTCACATGATTTTAGCATGAACATACACACACACACATTGCAATCATCAATTCTAGCTCATAATCTTTCATCAAATCCCAAGAGAACACACATATTGAAATAATCAATTCCAGCATATATAATCTTTTATCAAATTCCAACAGAACACACATTGCAATCATCAATTCCAACACATAATCTTTCATCAAATTCCAGCAGAACACACACATTGCAATCATCAATTCTAGCACATAATCTTTCATCAAATCCAAACAGAACACACACATTGTCAGAAGCGAATGCTAATTCGCTGCAAACAACTCAATTTTAGCAGCGAGTTAAAAATTCACTGCAGAACAAACAATTCAGCAGCAAATGCTAATTTGCTTCAAACAACTGAATTTCAGCAGCGAATTACAGATTCGCCGCAGAACACACAATTCAGCAGCGAATGCTAATTCGCTACAAACAACTCAATTTCGGCAGCGACATATTCACTGCAGAATAAACAATTCAACAACGAATGCTAATTCGCTGCAAACAACTCAATTTCAACAACGAATTACAAATTCGCTACAGACACATAATTCGGTAGTGAATCATAGGTTCGCTGCAGACACGCAATTTGACATTAGGTTCCAGCAAAGTCCTTCATCAAATTCTAGCAGAATCATCAATTCCAGCTCATAATCTTTCATGAAATCCTAGGAGAACACACACATTGAAATCATCGATTCCGACACATAATCTTTCATTAAATTCCAGCAGAACACACACATTGCAATCATCAATTACAACACATAATCCTTCATCAAATTCTAGCAGAACACACACATTGCAACCATCAATTCCAGCACATAATCTTTCATCAAATCCCAGCAGAACACACACACATGCATTTTGTCCAACCCTATAGCTAAGGCCGACCCTCTACCATATTTTGTTCTTTCCATTTTGTACATTTTTATTTGTTATATGTTATGGAAATTGCCTTATTTCGTCTATGTTTCTTTGTCCTCTTAGTTGGTTTCAGTTTCCTTTACAGCTAGCTTAGGGGTCTTAGGTCAATTTTCTTAGGAACTCCTTTATAATTTTTGGTTCCGGGTTCCAAGAACAAGGGGGAGGAGACTACATGACCCATACCTTTCAGATATAAGTTTATTTGGACAGTTTGGTAGAGTTCCTTCTCTCTTTCTCCTTCTTTCTCTCTCGATTCTCTTTCTTCTATCAGTTTCTTCCCACCTGTTCCAGCCCCTTTTCCATTCCCTCTAAGCAGTTGTTCAGTCTCCACTCAAGATCTCAACTCTCTCACTTTCTCTCACACGTTCATAGAGGTACTATCTACTGGTTTTGGTTCAGTTTTCATTGGGAAGGAGAAAGAGAAGAGAAGCATGCAGCTGAACATGCAGCTGCTGCTGACAGACTTTGGGAAGAGGAAAGGTAACCTTCTCTCTCCTTGCATTTACACTTCACATTAAATGAGGTGGGGTGTTTGGGGTTGGTTAAGATGTGCTCTTGTCCCTGTTTTGGTCTCGTTCAAAATCAGTTTTACCCTCCCTCTTAGCTCATTTAAAAATCTTGTAAAAACTTATGGCCTTTTTTAGTAGTTATTCTCGTCAGGCATGACTAGACCTCCTCTTTAGTGAGTTGCGATTCCATAGCTATTCCAAGGGAAACGGCTTCAGGAAACTACTTTCAAAATTTGAGCGCGATCCAACTGTAGGATTTAAAGTTATGGCCTTTTTTAGCTGTTACTCTAGTTTGGCCCGACTACACCTCCTCTTCTGTGAGTAGAGATTCCCTGTGAGTAGCGATTCCATAGCTACTCCAAGAAAAACATCTGAAACTCCTGTAAAAATTTAAGCATCATCCAACGGTCGGATCTAATCTTATGGCCCTTTTGAGCCTTTATTCTTGTCAGGCGTGACTAGACCTCCTCTTCAGTGAGTTGCGATTCCATAGCTACTCCAAGGCAAATGGCCTCTAGAAACTGTTGTATAAATTTGAGCGTGATCGAACGGTAAGATCTAAAGTTATGGTCTTTTTTAGCCTTTACTCTAGTCTGGCCCGACTACACCTTCTCTTCAGTGAGTAGCGATTCCATAGCTACTCCAAGGAAAACAATTTCTGGAAACTCCTTTAAAAATTTGAGAGCGATCCAACGGTTGGATAAAAAGTTATGGTTGTTATTCTAGTTAGGTGTGAAACAACATGTTCTTCAATGAGTTGCGATTCCATAGTTACTTTAAGGAAAATGGCCTCCGGAAACTACTGTAAAACTTTGAGAACGATCAAACGGTCGGATCAAAAGTTATGGCCTTTTTAAGCCATTATTCTGGTCAGGCGTGACTAGACCTCCTCTTCAGTGAGTAGCGATTCCATAGGTACTCCAAGGAAAATGACCTCCGAAAACTCCTGTAATAATTTGAGAGCGATCCCATGATCGGATCAAAAGTTATGGCCCTTTTAAGCTGTTATTCTGGTCCGGCGTGAAACGACCTCCTCCTTAGTGAGTTGCGATTCGATAGCTACTCCACGGGAAATAGCTCTGGAAACTGCTGTCAAAATTTGAGCGCAATCCAACGGTCGGATCAAAAGTTATTGTTTTTTTAGGAATTACTCTAGTCTGGCTCGACTACACCTCCACTTCAGTGAGTAGAAATTCCATAGCTACTCCAAGAAAAATGATTTCTGGTAACTCCTGTAACAATTTGAGACCGTTCCAACTGTCAGATCAAAAGTTATGGCCTTTTTGAGCTATTACTCTAATAAGGCGTGCCTAGACCTCCTCTTCAGTGAGTTGCAATTCAATAGCTACACCAAGGAAAATGATTTCCAGAAACTCCTGTAATAATTTGAGAGCGATCCAATGGTCGGATCAAAAGTTATGGCCTTTTTAGCTGTTATTTTGATCAGGTGTGAAACGACTTCCTCTTCAGTGAGTAGCAATTTCATAGCTACCCCAAGGAAAATGATTTCCGAAAACTCTAAAAATTTGAGAGCATTCCAACGGGCGGATGAAAAGTTATGACCTTTTTGAGTAGTTATTCTCGTCAGGCGTGACTAGACCTCCTGTTTAGTGAGTAGCGATTCCATAACTACTCCAAGGAAAATGGCCTCAGGAAACTCCAGTAAACATTTAAGCATGATCCAACGGTTGGATCTAAAGTTATGGGTTTTTTAGCCGTTACTTTAGTCTGGCCCAACTACACCTCCTCTTCAGTGAGTAGCGATTCCATAGGTACTCCAAGCAAAACGATTTTTGAAAAGTCCTTTAAAAATTTGAGAGTGTTCCAACGGTCAGATGAAAAGTTATGGCCCTTTTGAGCCATTATTCTAGTCAGACATCACTAAACCTCCTATTTAATGAGTTGCGATTCCATAGCTACTTCAAGGTAAATGGCCTCTTGAAACTGCTGTATAAATTTGAGCGTGATCCAACGGTATGATATAAAGTTATGGCCTTTTTTAGCCTTTACTCTAGTTTAGCCCGACTACACCTCCTCTTCAGTGAGTAACGATTCCATAGCTTCTCCAAGGAAAACGATATCCAAAAACTTCTTTAAAATTTTGAGAGCGATCCAACGGTTGGATCAAAAGTTTGACCCTTTTGACCTATTATTCTAGTCACACGTGACTAGACCTCCTCTTTAGTGAGTTGCGATTCCATAGCTACATAAAGGCAAATGGCCTCTTGAAACTGCTGTATAAATTTGAGCGTGATCCAACAGTATGATATAAAGTTATAACCTTTTTTAGCCTTTACTCTAGTTTAGCCCGACTACACCTCCTCTTCAGTGAGTAACGATTCCATAGCTTCTTTAAGGAAAACAATATCCGGAAACTTCTTTAAAGATTTGAGAGCGATCCAACGGTCAGATCAAAAGTTATGACCCTCACGTGACTAGACCTCCTCTTCAGTGAGTTGCGATTCAATAGCTACACCAAGGAAAACAGCCTCAGGAAACTCCAGTAAAAATTTGAGTGCGATACAACAGTTGGATCAAACATTATTGCCTTTTTTAGAATTACTCTAGTCTGGACCGACTACACCTCCTCTTTAGTGAGTAGCGATTCCTTTGCTACTCTAAGGAAAACAATTTCTGAAAACTCCTATAAAATCTTGAGAGCGATCCAACAAGTCAAATCAAAGGTTATGCCCTTTTGAGTTGTTATTCTGGTTAGGTGTGACTAGACCTCCTCTTTAGTGAGTTGCGATTTTAGAACTATTCCAAGAAAAACAACCTCCGAAAATTGTTGTAAAGATTTAAGCACAATACAACGGTCGGATCAAAAGTTATTGCCTTTTTTAAAATTTACTCTAGTCTGGCCCGACTACACCTCCTCTTCAGTGAGTAGCGATTCCATAGCTCCTCCAAGGAAAACATCATCCGAAAACACCTGTAAAAATTTAAGCGTCATCCAACGATCGGATCTAAAGTTGTTGCCCTTTTGAGCTGTTATTCTAGTCGAGCGTGACTAGACCTCCTTTTCAGCGAGTAGCGATTCCATAGCTACTCTAAGTAAAACAACCTTCGTAAACTCTTGTAAATATTTGAGCGAAATCAAACGGTTGGATCAGATCTTATGGCTCTTTTGAGCCTTTATTCTGGTCAGGCGTGACTAGACCTTCTCTTTAGTAAGTTGCGATCACAAGTTACTCCAAGGCCAATGGCCTCTGGAAACTGCTGTATAAATTTGAGCTTGATCCAACGGTAAGATCTAAAGTTATGGCCTTTTTTAACCTTTACTCTAGTCTGGCCTGACTACACCTACTCTTTAGTGAGTAGCGATTCCATAGCTACTCCAAGGAAAACGATTTTCGGAAACTCCTTTAAAAAATTGAGAGCGATCCAACTACCGGATCAAAAGTTATGGCCCTTTTGAGCTGTTATTCTGGTTAGGCGTGACTAGACCTCCTCTTCAAATAGTAGTGATTCCATAGCTACTCCAAGAAAAACATCTTCTGGAAACTCCTGCAAAAATTTAAGCGCCATGCAACATAAAATTATGGCTGTTTTGAGCTGTTATTCTAGTCAGGCGTGACTAGAACTCCTATTTATTGAGTAGCGATTCCATATAACTCCGAGCAAAACGACCTCTAAAAAACTCTAGTAAATATTTGAGCGCGATTGTAAACCCCAGGTTATAATTTTTTTAGGTTATTAAAATATGAGAAATTTAACTGATAGTAAATTGGGTTAAATTAAATTAAAGGAACCTAAATCAAGATAAAAATTGTGAAATTAATGAAATGAAAAGTGAATATAGTGCTAAATTATTAGAAAGAAAAATTTGTGGGGACAAAATAAATACGCAAGACCAAGAGGGGTTAATGTTAGGTTAAGGTTTTATGTACAAATGATAAAATGATCCCTAGGGTTTGGAGGATTAATGTATATGTTTTATAAAATGGTTAAAACAAGAAAATTTGGATTTTTCTTGCTTAAAATCACCTACTGACTAATTTAGCGCTATTAAGCATAACACTCAATCCAACCGTCGGATCAAACTAAAACTGTACTGGTCCTCCTTCACATATAGTTTCATATACGGTTAAAATTTTAGAGCAATCAGAGTTTGATAAGGTTGTCAAGTAATGTCGACAATTAGACTGAAAAATAGCATGAAAATCATTAATGGTAGTTTTGTAAATATGCTTGATCAGCTGGAAAATTCTAGTAGCTCTCTTCTTCATTAAACCATGGCTGCACAAAAAAATAGGAGGAAAAAAAGAGAGAGAGAAGAGAGCTTGGGAGAGAAAGAGAGAAAAAGGCAAGGAGGAACCCAAAAATTGTATTAGAAAAAATATTTTTAGTTAGAAATCAACAAGAAACAAGAGAGAAAAGAAGGAACAAGGGAACTTAGGAGACAGAGAATATATATTGATGGCAGAAATTTTGACAACTTTAACTCCACCTTCCACCGTTGGATTAGAACGATATTTAGATATGTCGTTCTCCTCCATATCTTGTACATTATCACAGAAGGGATCTTCTCTATCACTCCCCGTTTGAGAGATATCGCAGGAGGAAAATTTCTAGAAAAATACACTTCTAGACAGTCTCAGTCGCCAAATATTTTCTCCATCGTCCACCATTGGATCGGGCTATAATTTGGATATCTTGTTCTTCCTGATTTGTCGAGATTCTAAATGGTGGTGATCAGAACTAGCCACCCCTAACAGAAGTTATGCTTCTTGCACAGTAAGTCTCCAAGTTTTAGGTCAGTTTGGTTAGACCTATGTTTCTAGAAAGTTCACTGTTGGATGGAGTTGGTATTTGGATATGTTATAATAATGGATTATAACTTGACCGTATGGATTGCTTGTAATATTATTCTTTTGTTATTTATGGTTGATTGAAACTGTTGCAAAAAATAGTTGTGTGACAAACAACCCCAAAATTAAAAGGAAATGGAGCAATAGAGAAACTTAATTTTTAGGAGACTTTGGGGCTGCTGTGACAGCCCTGAAAGTCTATGTTTAGGGGGGGTAAATACCTCTCTAAAATTATTATTTAAAAAAAAAACAAGGGTTGGAGTGACAACTTTAAGTGTAGAGTTGTTAAAGGTAAAAAATGTCTCCAACAAACTAAAGCAAGGCTGTTGTGACAACCCTACTAATGGGTGTTAAGGGGTTGATTTGGACAGCCCCAAGAAAAAAAACTTATGGGAAATTAGAGTCTCATATAAAGTGATTAAGGTTAGGTAAGTTTGGGTTAAGAAATTAGCATGGAAAAGTCTACACGGTTAATTTGTTTATGCTGCATGTTAATTTACGATAGTAAAGGATAAGAAATTTGATAGTGGAAACAAGATTAAACATGATGGCTGGTGTCATGAGTGTTGCCGGGAAAAAAAAATTGTAGAAGGTTATTGTGCTTGTTATCCTAATTTCTAAGGACAACTCAGATTAATATAAAAAGTTGGCCACATGAGTGGGGGCAAGGAAAGTTAGCCGACCATATGAAGAGCAAAGAGGAAAAGGGGGAAATTATGGTTTTCTTTAATGAATTTATTATAATAGGTTGTTTTTTTTACGTGAATGTGTATGTGAATTGAATGAAATTAGCATGAAAGGAATGATACAATTAATTTTGGGTAGAAAAGAAGAAGAAGAATAAGAGAGGTTGAAAAGCTTTTTGATTTCTTAATTCAATAACTTTATTCCCTTTCTTTCTTTGCCTAAATAGGCCAGCAAGCATTACAACTGACAAGGCAAGAAAATAACAATAAAACAAGGAAATCCTAACAGAGTGGCTGCTGAAGATATGGAGCACCATACTAACGGCCTTTATTTATTTGACCGATTCTAGTGCAATAAACACATTACACAACAAATACTGCAATAATCCTTCTGACTTGGTCCAACCCCATGTGTACCTCAAGGCCACCAGGTCTGATTCATATCATTCCCCCACCCTTGGAGCGTCCTTGTCCTCAAGGCAGAAATCTGGATAAGTCTTGGAGAGTCACCATAAGTTCTCCCATGTCGCATCTTCACAGGAAGCGCCCTTCCATTGAACCAATACTTCAGTTTTCGGTCTATACTTGCCCTTCTGAACCACCCTTCGATCCAAAACGACTTCGAGTTCTGGTAAAATTTGGACATCAGCAGAAAAAGGAGGTAATGACACTATAGGTAAGTCGAACGGACCAAAATGTTTCCTTAGTAAACTGACATGGAACACGTTGTGAATTTGTGCCCCAACTGGCAAGTCCAGCTTATATGCAACAACCCTTACCCTTGCAAGAATTTTGAAGGGACCAAAGAATCGAGGAGACAACTTCAACGAACTCCGGAACGCTATAGATTTTTGATGGTACGGTTGTAGACGTAAATAAACAGTCTCCTACCTCAAAGAAAACCTCTCGTCGGTGACGATCAGCCTTGCACTTCATCCGAACGTGGGTAACAACCAAATTTTTTCGAAGATCATGAAGAATTTTGTCCCTTGAGCACAACATATCGTCAACGGCCTGGACTTTGGCAGTACCTGGAATATATGAAATCATAGAAGGCGGGGGAACGCCATAGATAGCTTCGAAAGGAGTTATTTTGGTTGACAAATGGACTGAAGTATTGTAGCCAAACTCAGCCCACGACAGCCATTCCAACCATTTTTTTGGATTATCATATGTGTAGCAGCGAAGGTACTGCTCGAGCATATGATTTATTACCTTGGTCTGTCCATCCAACTATGGATGATAGCTGGAGCTGTAACAAAGAGCAATGTTGTGCAACTGAAAAAGGGACCGCCAGAAATTATTGAGAAAGATTTGGTCGCGATCACTAACAATCAAGAGAGGCATTCCATGTAACCGTACAATGTTAGAAATGAAAGCCTTGGCTACAGATAATGCCGTGTAAGGGTGCTTAAGAGGCACAAAATGAGCAAATTTGGACAATCGATCTACTACCACCATAATTGTATCGTGGCCTTGGGAGGACGGCAACCCATCGATGAAATCCATGGATATGTCAGTCCAAATACGATCCGGAATAGCTAGGGGTTGTAGCAACCCTGCTGGTCTAAGAGTGTCATACTTGCAACGTTGACAGACCATGCAATTTCGGATGAATTCCTTCACAGCGGTGCGTAACCCCGGCCATATAAAACTTGAGCTGACCCGGTTGATGGTTTTAAGATAGCCAAAATGTCCTCCTGCCGGCGACGAGTGTGCGTCTGCTAATACTGCAGGTAGTAAGGAGGAGTTTGGGCTCAAGTGAACTTTACCGTTTTCCATCCAAACTCCATCTCTACGAAAACAATTGGATGAAGCATTCTTGCTCAAGGTGGCATAATAGGGATTATCAATTACCTCTTGTTGCAGGGAGGACCACTAGTCTGCAGAGGGTAACGTGAGGGCCTGAAACTGAAGCTAGGTGACTCGAGATAGAGCATCCGGACCTTGATTATCTCTGTCACGTTTGTACAATATGATGTAGTCATAGCCCATAAGTTTGGGCAGCCATCTAGCTTGGGAAGGAGTTGAAATGCGCTGCTCAAGTAAGTATTTCAAACTTTGGTGGTCTGTCTTGATTACAAACGGCTTGCCCAACAAATACGGTCGCCACTTGCGCACGCTTTCACCACCGCCAACATTTCCTTATCGTAAGTTGACAAGTGCCCTTGCCGGCCCTTTCAAGGCTTCGCTAAAGAACGCAATGGGTTGGTCATTTTGTGACAGTATAGCTCCCAGACTTGTTCCGCTTACATCGCATTCGACAACGAAGGGCTGTTCAAAATCTAGAAGACGTAAAATCAGAGGAGTAATAAGGGCTGTCTTCAATTTCACAAAGGCTTCCGAGATTCAGTTGTCCACCGAAAACCATCCTTGGTTAAGAGTTGTGTCGAGGTGCAAAGCAATCGAACCAAAATCACAGCCGAATTTCCGATAGTAACCCGCCAAACCAAGGAATCCGCGAACCCCCTTTGCTGAGGTCGGCACAGGCCATTGTTGGACTGAATTGATCTTATTTAGATCCACAGCAACACCCTGCCATGAAATTCAATGGCCTAAGTAGTCGACCATCAAAACCCCAAATTGGCACTTGGATGCTTTGACAAACAACTGATGAGTGGACAGAAGTTGGAGGACCACTTTTAGATGCCGCAAATGCTCGTCCCAAGACCTGCTGTATACAAGAATATCATAAAAAAAACCAAGACAAACCTTTGTAAATGAGGTCAAAAAATGTCGTTCATTAAGTTTTGGAAGGTAGCGGGAGCATTAGTCAAACCGAAAGGCATCACAAGGAACTCGTAATGGCCGTTATGAGTGCGGAAGGCAGTTTTTGAGATGTTGTCGTCACGGACTCTTATCTGATGACAGCCAGACCTCATATCCAACTTCGAAAAATATTTTGCACCTTGCAATTCATCCAATAACTCGTCAATAACTGGGATCGGAAACTTTTCTTTAATCGTGATGTCATTGAGAGCACGATAATCAACGCAAAATCGCCATGAGCCATCGGATTTTTTTATCAACAAAACTGGTGATGAAAATGTGCTTCGGCTAGGACGAATGATGCCGGATTCAAGGAACTCACTCACCAATTTTTCTATTTCATTTTTTTGATAATAGGGGTACCTATAGGGTCTCGTACTGACCGGTGGCTGATTTGGAAGCAAGGAAATGTGGTGATCATGGCTTCGTACGGCAAGAACCGGATGGCTCCTTGAACAAGTGATCAAACTCTGTCAATAACCTTTGCAGGTCGGCTAGAATATGTGTGGTTGGTTTTGGCTGGGCTATTGTTGACATCATATGAAGGAAAGATCTAGGGCCTGAGTGGTGCAGCAGTTCCTTCTCAGTCATGGGGGCTAGCTCAGATCGTTGTAAGCCCCGAATGGTGTGTGATTTCCCTGCCTGACAGAAGGACATGCTTAGTTGTTTGTAATCTATCTCAATCGAACCCAATGTTTCTAGCCATTGCACTCCCAAAACGGCTTGACATGCAGCAATGGGCAAAACATAAAAATCGGCTCAAATCGACAACCCCTGTATATTAAGTAGAAGCCCCATACACCGCCCTGTACACTCGATAATTTCTTTGTTTCCAACAGTTACCCGAAACACCTTGTCACGGATTACTGGTAACCCAAGTTTGATTACAACCGCTTGATCGATGAAGTTATGGGTATTGCCCCCATCGATTAGGACTGTTAAATCTTTGTTTCCTACCTTTCCAATCACTTGAAAGGTTTGTGGATGAGTCGTTCCGGCCAAAGCATGGAAGGAAATTTCTGAAATGGCCTCGTCTATAGTGTTCTCTCAATTTCCATGTCTATGTCGGTTGGTCCATCTTCAAAGGGTATGTCTTCCAGCATGAACAATTATGGCCTGGTGCACCAGTGTCCAGGAGTGAATTTGTCATCATAATAGAAACACACAAACCCTTCTCTCGTCTTTCCCTGGCTTCCTGACTAGTGATGCGTCGAATAGGGCCTTGAAACTTGGTTCCGGCCGTTTGGGTTGCAAGTTGCGTCGACGGTGGCCCAAGAAGACCCACTGTTGTCGTTGGTTGTGACCTGTGATTGTAGTTTGGCATTGCTGAACGAAAATTGGAGCTTGGCTTTCCGCAGAGATTTCTTTCCTCAATGAGATGGGCTACACTGATGGTTTCTGAGAGAGTCTTTGGTTGTTTGACCCGTACATTTATCCGTATATCATCTTTTAAACCTGTAATAAAAGAACCGATTAAAAAATTCTCAGGTAGGCCGTCTACCTTATGTGAGAGTCGCTCGAAGACTTCTTGGTAGGCTATAATGCTGGTAGTTTGTTTGAGTCTAGACAAGGCTTCTGATGGATCATCGTAGTCCGTGGGTCCAAAGCGTTTTAGGATAACTTTGGTGAATTCCGCCCAATTCATCGAACATCGATCCCTTATGAACTAGCGATACCATTGTAAGGCAAGCTTTTCGAGATGGAATGATGCCAGCTGCACTTGCTACGTGGGTTCGATCCCTTTGAACTCAAAGTATTGTTCCGCTTTAAAAATCCACCCGGTAGGATCTTCATCACCATGATATATCGGAAAATTCAATTTTAGTTGAGTATGATGTTGAATTATGTCAGTTGGCTGATTCTGGACTCTGTCAAAAACATTATGATACCTTTCAAAACCTAGGCGTGTGAGGGTGGTAGGACTGCTGCCCGACACCTCTCCTCTATCAAAGGGATTGCCTTCCTTGTCCGGTGGAGGATCTTGGCGGCTAAGTCGAAAGGCTTGTAGTTTGGCCATGACACCCTGTAATGTCGATGTAACCTGGGAAAAATTTTGTTTTATCTCATTCAAGTCGTGTTTCATCTCATTGACGTCTTGTTTTATCTCATCAAAGCTAGACTCGTGACGGGTTAAGATGTCAGTGACTTCCATTCAGAATTCTGCATTTGATTTCGAACGTGTATCCATGAACCGAACTAGGCTCTGATACCACTGATACAATTAATTTTGGGTAGAAAAGAAGAAGAAGAATAACGAGAGGTTGAAAAGTGTTTGATTTCTTAATTCGATAACTTTATTCCTTCTTTCTTTGCTGCCTAAATAGGCCAGCAAGCATTACAACTAACAAGGCAAGAAAATAGCAATAAAACAGGAAATCCTAACAGAGTGGCTGCTGAAGATATGGAGCACCATACTAACAACCTTTATTTATTTGACCGATTCTAGTGCAATAAACACATTACACAACAAATACTGCAATAATCCTCCTGATCGGGTCCAACCCCACGTGTACCTCAAGGCCACCAGGTCTGATTCATATCAAGGAATGAGGGAACTCTTGGTTCCTTAAGGTCATGCTTTCGGTCAATTATGCATCAAAGGGGAAGGATGTTTAATTTGACATATTTAGCTTGATGATGTGTGTTTAATTGTCTCAAAATGAGGAAAAAATGCATGTTGAAATGTCAAGGATTGTGTTTAGAAGAATACTGTTCGGAAAGTTCGTAAAATCAATAAGAATGTTCTATTTTGACATTAAGAGGGAAGATTGAAATAAATAGGATAAATTGACTCTTAAAAAGAAATTTTTGACACTCTTATATGGGGTTGAGATAAAAGAGAAAAATTTGAATTGTGGATGTTGTGTGTAAATGGAAAGGTTGATGAATCTGGACAGATTCATCTCCTGACTTTTGGAGAGAATTTGAATAGGAGGATAAGGGAATTAGGATCAGGTTCCTTCATAGTAATTGTAGTTTTGGATGTTGACTAACTAAAGAAACTAGTCTTACTCAATTTAGAGCTATAGAACTTCAGTTATGGGTCACCAACCGAGACTGGGTCATGACAGACTCTATAGGGTAGTAGGTCTGATTTGCTAACAAATAATTTTCGAGTGTCTTGGGGGAAGAACTGGGTTCTCCTCCCTCATGGGACTTGTAGCCCCGTGTATTAGCTTTTCAACGAGACCAACCTTGCTTGAAACGGAATCCTAGAACTCTAGATATAGTAAATAATATGAGGAGAGGTCGGAATACGACCTCTGCCGGCATATTCGGAAAGTTGCTAAAGCGACTATTTAGACACGTTACAAGTTGAAAATTTGGGTCCTTTCCCTTCGGGGAACATACGATATTATATCTTAGCTTCCAAAAGAAATAAGTCATGTTTGAAATGGAAATTTGTAATGATAACTATGGTCGGACAAAGAATGACAATATTAATAGGTGAAATTGGCATGGACTAGCATACATTTAGTGTATGTTAGGATCCCGGGTAAGGGGATCACCATGTATCAGCTAACATACATTTAGTGTATGTTAGGATCTTGGGTAAGGCGGATAAGGGGATCACCATGCATTGACTAGCATATATTTAGTGTATGTTAGGGTCCCGATTAAGGGGATAGCTATGCATCGACGCCTACGAGGTGATGATGATACCGGTGAAATTGGTATTGGCAATGAGTTAGGCAGAAATAATTATGGCTGATCTTATGGAATCTTGAATGGAAGTTGAAAATGAAAGATGAAACGGTTTTAGTAGTTGAATGAGAAAGAGTTCCAATGGAAACAAAAATGGAGAAGTGAATAGAATATGAATACATGTTTGCCTTTTTAAATTGTTGGATATTTATGTTACTATACTTATTGTGATATTCATGTTTCAATAATATGTATTTTGTTTCAGGACCATCATATGCACGATGTTGCACGTGTGCGGCGTCGCGGCGAATTGTCCCCACCCTCAGGTGTGTGTATCTGGAAAATATGGGGAGACAAGGGATTCTTGTCTTTTATCATTGAAAAAAGGGATGGGAGTCGCCACCTAGTATTTTGGTCACTAGGAACCCTAACTGGTCTCAGAGATCGGGCACGGAGACTGGTTGCGTAAAAGGAAAGTATTAGCACCCTAAATACGTCGTACCTATGGTACGCTGCATTGTTTGATTGTCTGATAAAAACTATGGTCTTGTCGTGCTTTTCTAATTGTTGGTCTGTCTATGGTTTAAGAAAAGTCATCATCGGTAATAAGGTTCTTATCTTATCGGGTAAAGCCTAATCATTCTAACGTCAACAAAAGAATACCTTTTTTTAATATCAGGAATATATTTTACATGTGAATTTGTAATCCCAAATACTAAAAGATAACAAAATATATTTTGAAATTTTTGAAATATTGGTGTAGTTCTCATGGTTTTTAATAAACTGGTTATTAAAGCAAAAAATGCATGCTAACACATATTGTTTTTGAATTTTTGTTATATGAAAATATGATATGATTTTTTTTAGAGACTTGGCCATATGCATGAAAAAAAAACATTTTTTTTAATGTTTTGACGAAAACCGGGTATTTTAATATCGGATTTGTATTTTTACAATATAAAAATACAAATCGATATTAACCCAAAATGGATAGAAAAATACGCGAGAAAATCACAAATGTTTTTGAATTTTTTTTTGAATTAAATTTTTTTGAACGGGCTAGACCCGGAACAAAATTGGGATGTGACCGACCCAAATAAAACACAAACTACCTTTTATTGGGATAACCCAAACTGGTTACTGTGCCAATCCAAATATAATTAGCCGGTCATGCACAGTAACTGGGTAATTATTTTTCCTTGCATTGCAGAAACGTGCACAGTGCACGTTTTGCATGCAAGAGAATGAAACAGGAAATAGAGACGAAGGGGAGAGAATTACCAAGAATGGAGGCGCTCTAGTAGTCGGGCCGACGGTGTTGCTTTGAAGTGGCAGACGGTGGTTGCTGCCAGTGCTTACCTCTTCTTCTTCCTGCTGCCTTCTACTATCTCTACCCCTCTCTTGTGTTTATTCTGTTCTTTGTTGTTTATTCTCTGGTGGTGGCGGTGCTATCGGTGGTGACTAGGAGGAACGGTAGAGGTGATGGTGGCGGAGCAACGGTGGCTCTTCTTATTTCTTTGTTGCTGCGTGGTTTCCTCTATCTTTCTCTGTTTTTGCTTCTTCTTTCATTTCCCACGTTGCAGGTGCTGTTATGGACGACGGGGAGGACGATGGCAGCTGGAGGTGGCTCTGGTGATGGCCATGCTGACAGCAACCGGTGGTTCTTCCTCCTTTCTCGTTTGCTTTTCTTCTTTCTCCCCCGTTTTTCAAATCTTCTCCCCCTTGTTTTTGTCCCCCTCTTCTTGCTCTCTGTTCTGTTTCCCCTCCTCTCCCCCCGGTTTCGGGTTCTCTCTCCTTCAAAAAATTCTCCCCCCCCGAATCTGTCGTTTGCTTCTCTCATTCTTCAAAAATTTTACCCCTTCAATCCTGTAATCTTCCCTTGTATTTATAGAATGTCGGGGGAGAGGGTCACCATACTTGTTCAAGTGCAGGGCATGGGTCTCTGTCTCATGTTTCTTCCATAATGGTTGCAAGGCATGGTTGTGTGAGTATGGGTTATGCCGGGTTTTTTGGGCAAGTGGGGTGGAGAGAGAGAGCGGGAAAAAAACATTTCAAAAATCTTCTTCTCCCTGTCTCTGCATTCACAAGAAAGATGAAACAGCATAGTGCCGTTCAAGAAACCATCCATACAGAGACAATCACCAGCCATCCATGCAAGGCCATGCACCTCTACCAAATAATACACGTTATATGGAGAGAAAGCCAATCACAAGAGACAGGTGTCTGAAGAACAGCCGAATAATAAGCAGACAAATAGCGGCCCGCACACTGTAGCACCAGCCAATCAGAACACATGCAAGTTCATGCATATTCCTTGCTTTCAGCACGCCAATAGCCAATAAGAAGTGCTCCCATCCATCCACAATAAATGAGAACTTGCATTAATGCATTTTACGTGAAACGCATGCATGCACATGCAGAAAGAGCAAAGAACCCGAAGCCAAACTACAAAGAACCCGAAGCCAAACTACAACATTCTGAAGACCCCATTCTCCCATCAAGAAGGAAGAGCCACAAAATATCCATAACCAGCAGGCAGCAAGCAGCCGCAAAACAACCCTGAAACAACCCCTTCCAAAAACAAAACAGTAGCAACTCTTCCATGTGTTAAGTGTTAGCCAAGAAGCGCAGCTACAGAACACCCACACCTAAACTTCGGCGGAATAACAGGAACCATCACGATGAATAGCTGAAACAACCAAATGCAGCCACCTATAGCTAATAGGGACCACCAAAATCCACAAGTATACGAGGGAGAAACCAGCCAATCGGGAGAGCTCACTCCCAGCCAAAATAAATGCAAGCCTTCATCAAAGCTCGGGACGTAAGTTCATGCAAGGCCATGCAGGACCATGCAGGAGTACGAAGAACCAAAAGAGTTCCTTGCACCAGAATGCTAGGACCCAAGCTGATTTAAGACCAACCCCATACTCCCTTCAGATTAAAAAGTCATAGAGTACCCATGATCTTCAGGAAACAGGATGAACCAAAACAAACAGAGGCAACATTAGGATTTCCCAGCCGAAGGCACCAAAGAACTAGTGAAAAGAGAGTGAAACCACAACAGCTTGACATCTCCTTCTCACGAGGAATCACCAGGCAACATTGATGAGGAATGATTTTTCTCATGAAAATGAAGAACCATGAAGAAGAGGATTTGAAATTTCTGAAAGACCAGTGCAAGCAGGGTGCTCTTCCCCTCAAATATAATTTGCCTAATTAATGTTTAAACTTGAATAGATGAACTTAACTCTGAAATTCATATAATTATGTTCCGTGTATGTGTGTTTATCTCATTTATTTCTCTTTAACGATATTTATTGTTCAATGTATATTATAAATACTATGGTTGTGATGATGATGATGTTTGTGGGATTGAGACCCAAGACGATTGGGTCGTGATTGAGTTATGAGATGTGAGATATTAGAAGTGTAAACAAGGTATATGTCGATAACTTGTGACCTCCCGATATAGGGGAGACTCTGCCAAAATTTTTATGGGAATTTCAGTAGACTTTTATATGAGAACTGTATAAAAAATAAATTACGTGTATTTTTACATACCAAATCGTAGGAAAATAACTATAAATGCATATGAAAGTATGGGGCATTACAGCGATCCAACGGTCAGATCAAATGTTATGGCTCTTTTGAGCTTTTATTCTGGTCAGGCGTGATTAGACCTCCTCTTTAATGAATTGTGATTCCATAGCTACTCCAAGGAAAATATCCTCCGGAAACTCCTTTAAAAATTTGAGGCCCATCCAACGGTCAGATTTGAAGTTATGGCCTTTTTGAGCCGTTATTCTGGTGAGGTATGACTGGACCTCCTCTTAAGTGAGTAGTGATTCCATAGCTACGCCAAGGAAAACGATTTCCAGAACTTCTTTAAAAATTTTAGAGCGATCCAATGGTCGGATAAAAGGTTATGGCTCTTTTGAGCCATTATTCTAGTCAAGGGTGACTAGACCTCCTCTTCAGTGAGTTACGATTCCATAGCTACTCCAAATGAAATGGCCTCGGGAAATTGCTATAAAACTTTGAGCGCGATCCAACTGTCGTATCTAATGCTTTGACCTTTTTTAGCCATTACTTTAGTCTAACCCGACTACACCTCATTTTCTATGAGTAGCCATTCCGTAGCTACTCTAAGGAAAACAACCTCCAGAAACACTTGTAAATATTTGAGAGCGATCCAACGGTAAGAGCTAAAGTTATGGCGTTTTATAGTCGTTACTCAAGTCTGACCTGACTACACCTCCTCTTCATTGAGTAGCGATTCCATAGCTACTCCAAGGAAAATGACCTCAGGAAAATCCTGTAAAAATTTGGGTGCGATCCAACGGTCAGATCAAAAGTTATGGCCCTTTTGAGTCATTATTCTAGTGAGGCGTGACTAGACCTCCTCTTTAGTGAGTAGGGATTCTATAGCTACTCCAAGGAAAATGACCTTCGGGAACTCTTGTAAATATTTGAGCACGATCCAACGATCGAATATAAAGTTATGTCTCTTCTAAGCCATTATTTTAGTCAAGCGTAACTAGACCTCCTCTTCAATGAGATGGGATTGCATAGCTACTGATTAGTACTTAAAAATGTATTTTTATCAAGGTTTTATATCATCATTTTGCACTTGAAGTATCAATAACTCCTTAACTAAAGCATGTTTTATAATAACAAGTCTGATACTATAAGATACCTTTAATTTATGGTAAATGTTCATCTTAAATGCAAGCCTTTACTTAAATGAAATGATTGATTGATGAGTTTAACTACTGAAATTGAGAAGACAAAGAGAGGGTTAAGCTTAGAAAAGCGATGTTGGTTCAGTCCAAACTGGAACATTGTTCAGTCATTAGGTCATATTTGGAGTTGTAGATCTTGGATTTTAATTTGGTTTATATGGCTAGAAAGCTAAGACATAGGCCTAAAAAATTTATGAGGAGTCTAAGACTCAATTCTGCTGTTTGGAAGTCCAAATCTTAGCAACAATGGAGAAGTCAGAATCTATCCTACAGCCCAGACACTGTTCAGTATTCAGCCCATATCTCGAGTTCTAGAAGTCCAAATGTATCGATTCTTTTTTTTATTGGAAAGCTGAGACAATTTCCTAGAACTTTCATGAGACTATGTATTCAAATTCTGACGTTAGTAATGACGTTTTGTTTAGACAAGAAGATAAGGATTGTCACCAAGTCAAGATGTGGCCACCCACTCAACAATTAGTCATCAAATCAATAGTTTCAAATTTTGGCCTATAAAAGGAGGCATTTGCCATGCATTCAGGCATCTTGGTTTTCAGATCAAGATCATGCTCTTGCTTCCTCTCTTTATATTTTTGTAATGCCTAAGTTTTGTTTATATTAATCTCTTGTTTATGCTTTTCATTTCCTTTCCTTTACTTAGTTAACTTATATCTTATTTATGTTCTTATCTTGTTTATTTATGTTTCTCTTCTTCATTATATTTAGCTAAGTTTATTATGTCAATGTGAAAAGGTTACACTAATGGTGTAAGAATAAGTACAGTATAAACTCAACATGGACTTTAATGTTTGATACTAACATGTTTTGTATTTATTATCTTATTCACTCTTCATACTTTGCTTGTTAAATGGTTAATCTAGATTTATGTTGTATAACCTTGGTACAACAAATACTTGGCACTTTCATAGCCCAAACCGTATGGTATAATCGACACCTGTGGTATGAAAGGAACTTGATTTGTTGTTAACATAAGTTATAATCATGAATACCTGACAACATCTACAAGTATTAGCATTATTCGGAGAAGATAACTAATGTAATCATGTTAACAATTTATAATCCGATTGGAACCTCCTTTGTATGTGGTTTCCAGTTGAGTAATAAGAGTTTATATTATACTTGTTTGAAATATCATTAGTGGATCCTCTAACCTTGACAATTATTTTTATCATTGTTTAATCCTTATATCAATATCACATCTCAAAGCTCTCTTCAACTTATTATTATTATTATTATTATTATTATTATTATTATTATTATTATTATTATAGTTAACCTCCCTGTGGTTCGACCCCGGTCTTGCCGGGTTATTTATTACTTCGACACTCCTACACTTGGGAGAAGACATCAATCTTTTGGTCGTGTCAGCTACTCCAAGGGAAATGGCCTCGGGAAACTGCTATAAAACTTGAGCGCAATCCAACTGTCGGATCTAAAGTTAAGGCTTTTTTTAGCCGTTACTCTAGTCGGGCTTGACTACACCTCTTTTTTTGTGAGTAGCGACTCCATAGCTACTCTAAGGAAAACGACCTCAGGAAACTCCTGTAAAAATTTGAGCACGATCCAACGATCAGATCAAATATTGTGGTGTTTTTGAACCCTTATTCTGGTCAGGCGTGACTAAACCTCCTCTTCATAGAGTAGCGATTCCATAGTTACTCCAAGGAAAACATCCTCCGGAAACTCCTGTAAACATTTAAACGGCATCCAAAGGTCAGATCTAAAGTTATGACTTTTTTTAGTTGTTATTCTTGTGAGGCATGACTGGACCTCCTCTTCACTGAGTAGCGATTCCATAACTACTCCAAGTAAAATGACCTCCGAATACTGTAGAAAATGTTTTAGCGCGGTCCAACGGTTGGATGAAATGTTATGGCTCTTTTGAGCCTTTATTCTATTCAGGCGTGACTAGACCTCCTCTTCACCGAGTTGCGATTACATAGCTACTCGAAGGAAAATGGCCTCAGGAAACTGCCGTAAAAATTTAGCGGGATCCAACGATAAGATCTAAAGCTATGGCCTTTTTTAGTCGTTACTCTAGTGTGGCCCAACTACACCTCTTTAGTGAGTAGTGATTCCATAGCTACTCTAAGGAAAATGATTTTCGGAACTTCATTAAAAATTTGAGAGCAATCCTACGGTCGGATCAAAAGTTATGGCCGTTTTTAGCTGTTATTCTTGTCAGGCGTGAAACGATCTCCTCTTATGTGAGTTGCGATTCCATAGCTCCTCTAAGGAAAACGTCCTCGGAAACTCCTGTAAAAATTTGAGAGGCATCTAACGATCGAATCTAAAGTTATGGCCTTTTTTAGCAGTTATTCTAGTCAGGCATGACTGGACCTCCTATTTTGTGAGTAGCGATTCCATAGCTACTCCAAGGAAAATAACCTCCGACAACTCTATTAAATATTTGAGAGCGATCCAACGGTCGGATAAAAAGTTATGGCTCTTTTGAGCCATTATTCTGGTCAGGTGTGACTAGACCTTCTCTTCAGTGAGTTACTATTCCATAGCTACTCTAAATGAAATGGGCTCACGAAACTGCTATAAAACTTTGAGCGCGATCCAAATGTCGGATCTAAAGCTATTGCCTTTTTTAGTCGTTACTTTAGTTTGGCCCGACTACACCTCCTTTTCTGTGAGTAGTGACTCCATCGCTACTCTAAGGAAAATGACCTCAGGAAACTACTGTAAAAATTTAAGTGCGATCCAACGGTCGGATCAAATGTTGTGGTGTTTTTGAACTGTTATTCTGGTCAGGCGTGACTAGACCTCTTCTTCATAGAGTAGCGATTCCATAGCTACTCCAAGGAAAACATCCTCCGGAAACTCCTGTAAACATTTAAGCGTCATCTAATGGTTGGATCTAAAGTTATGGCCTTTTAAGCTGTTATTCTAGTGAGGCATGACTAGACCTCCTCTTCGGTGAGTAGCAATTCCATAACTACTCCAAGCAAAACAAACTCCGAATACTGTAGAAAATTTTTTAGCACGATCCAGCGGTCGGATCAAATGTTATGGCTCTTTTGAGCCTTTATTCTGTTCAGGCGTGACTAGACCTCCTCTTCATTGAGTTGCGATTACATAGCTACTCTTAGGAAAATGACCTCAGGAAACTGCCGTAAAAATTTAGCGGGATCCAACGATAAGATCTAAAGCTATGGCCTTTTTTAGTCGTTACTCTAGTGTGGCCCAACTACACCTCTTCAGTGAGTAGCGATTCCATAGCTACTCTAAGGAAAATGATTTTCAGAACTCCATTAAAAATTTGAGAGCGATCCTACGGTCAGATCAAAAGTTATGGGCGTTTTTAGCCGTTATTCTTGTCAGGCGTGAAATGACCTCCTCTTATTTTTGTTGCGATTCCATAGCTACTCCAAGGAAAACGTCCTCTAGAAACTCCTGTAAAAATTTGAGCGCTATAAAACCATCGAATATAAAGTTATGGCCTCTTTGAGAAGTTATATAGGTCAGGCATGACTAGACCTCCTATTCAGTGAGTAGCGATTCCATAGCTACTCCAAGCAAAATGACCTCCGATAACTCTGGTAAATAGTTGAGCGCGATCCAACAGTCAGATAAAAAGTTATGGCTCTTTTGAGCTATTATTCTAGTCAGGCGTGACTAGACCTCCTCTTTAGTGAGTTGTGATTCCATTACTACTTCAAAGGAAATGGCCTCGGGACACTGCTCTAAAAATTTAAGCGCGATCCATCGGTCGGATCAAAAGTTATGGCCCTTTTGAGCCGTTATTCTAGTCAAGGGTGACTAGTCCTCCTCTTCAGTGAGTTGCGATTCCATATCTACTCCAAGGAAAATGGCCTCTTGAAACTGCTGTAAAAATTTGAGCGCGATCCAATAGTAAGATATAAAGTTATGGCATTTTTTAGTCACTACTCTAATTTGGCCCGACTACACCTCCTTTTTAGTTAGTAGCGATTTCATAGCTATTCCAAAGGAAATTGCCTTGGGAAACTGCTATAAAAATTTGAGCGCGATCCAACTGTCAGATCTAAAGTTATGGCCTTTTTTAGCCATTACTCTAGTCTGGCCCGACTACACCTCTTCTTCTTTGAGTAGCGATTCCAAAGCTACTCCAAGGAAAACGACCTGAGGAAATTCTTGTAAAAATTTGAATGCGATCCAACAATCGGATCAAAAGTTATGGCCCCTTTCGAGCCATTATTCTAGTCAGGCGTTACTACACCTCTTCTTTAATGAGTAGGGATTACATAGCTACTCCAAGAAAAACAACCTCCGGGAAGTTCTGTAAATATTTGAGCGCGATCCAACGGTTGGAGAAAACATTATGGCCTTTTTTAGTTGTTACTCTAGTCTGGCCCGACTACACCTCCTTTTTTAGTAGCGATTCCATGGCTACTCCAAGGGAAATGGCCTCGGGAAACTGCTATAAAAATTTGAGTGCGATCCCACTGTCGGATCTAAAGTTATGGCCTTTCTTAGCCATTACTCTAGTTTGGCCCGACTACACCTCTTCTTTTATGAGTAGCGATTCCAAAGTTACTCCAAGGAAAACGACCTCAGGAAATTCTTGTAAAATTTTGAATGCGATCCAACGATCGGATCAAAAGTTATAGCCCCTTTTGAGCCATTATTCTAGTCAGGCGTTACTACACCTCTTCTTTAATTAGTAGGGATTACATAGCTACTCTAAGGAAAACATCCTCCGGAAACTCTTGAAAATATTTGAGCGCGATCCAACGGTCGGATCAAATGTTATAGCTCTTTTAAGTCTTTATTTTGGTCAGGCGTGACTAGACCTCTTTAGTGAGTAGCGATTCCACACCTATTCTAAGGAAAACGATGTCTGGAAACTCCTGTAAACCTTTGAGAGTGATAATGGTTGGATCAAAAGTTGTGGCCCTTTTGAGCCCTTATTCTGATTAGGCGTGACTAGACCTCCTCTTCAATAAGTAGCGATTCCATATCTACTCCAAGGATAACGACCTCCGGAAACTCGTGTAAAAAGTTGTGCCCTAACGAACGGTTGGATCAAAAGTTAAGCCCATTTTGAGCCATTATTGATGTAACCATATTATTCGATAGTTTCACCCACATCTACCTAATGTTTTGTCCATGTTTTATATATAAAATGCCTTGATATTCTTTGTTTTATGTTTTGAAGGCACTTTTGGATGAAAGATGCAAAAAGGAGTAAATTGGAGGTAATTGGCAGATTTGACGTTCAGTCAATGTTTTCTGCAGAGCGTGAGTTCTAGAGATCAAAATGAAGTGATTCCAGTGGCACTAAAAAGCTAACATCCATACCTTTCTGGAAATGTAATTCAAGAAAAATAAAAAGAGAAAGATCATGGAAATCACATCCTGCAAAGTCAAATCTCGCATTCTGCCAATGTTGACCTTTGGCCATTCAAAATTTAATATCTGGAGCTACAGAAGTCCAATTGATGCAAACTCAATTTTCGTGGCTTCCTGACTTAAATACCTATCAACGCTCCAAGTTTCAGCCAAAAACGATGTCATACGAGGGAGATATGATTTTTCAAAGATGACAACTGAATTCTGCCAGCAAACAGGTTTCGTGAAGAACAAGTCCAAATTACATTCCGAAGCATCTAAACCGTCATCCAAGTTTTTATATCAGCAATTTAGCTCCTCTAAGTCAGAGCTTGAAGATTTCATGCAAGGCTATTTCTCCTTTTAGGAAAAATAGTTATTGAAGTACTTAAATGTAAACTGCCAACTCAAGGGAGGACTACTTTGTAAAATAGAGACTAGGGTTTCTTAGCATATAAAAAGAAAGAGAGAAGGAGGCAGCAGCCAGAGAAAAGAGGGAGAGCAGAAGGAGGCAGCAGCAGCAGAGAATAAACACAAATTCTCTCCTCTACAAACCCAAAAATCATGCTCTTTTCATTCTTTAGAAGTAGTTGTTCAATAGTTATGCAAGGCTAAGCTCTTTTCTTGGTTGCAAGGACACAACAAACCTTCGGATTTCAAGAACCGTGAGATTTATTCTTCCTTTTATTTTCAGTTTATGTTATGAATGAGTATGATTGTTTTCCTATGCATATTTCCTATGATTGTTGTTGATGATTGCTAGAGCGGACTCTAAGTTATTGTTGTGAACAATCTATTGCTAAGTTTAATATCAAAACCGGAGTTGTGATATATGAACTTGTGAAGCAACTAAGCTTGATAATTGTGGCGGAACTACGTTATTGAACTTAGGGAAAACATTTGAACAAAGTGACACAAGCTGCCGGACAGCTTGTATGTTAATCTTGATGAAATTATCTAGTTCTTAAAGCTACCATTAAATTGAATCATTAGTGCGGACACTTTGATTGTTTGTTGGTTAGGATTAGTTATACGGCGGATCCGTTAATTAATCAACGTTAAGAAAAGATAAAATTTCAGAACATAAACTGCAATTTTCGTTTCAAGGATCGGTTCTAATTTCCGTTGGTGGATGTGTGCTTGCGACCAAGGTTCGTTTTCTTGATAAGTTTCGGTTTTAATTGATTTTGTTTGCTACTTTAATTGCTGCCATAGTTTAGATAATCACAAACCAAATCCCCCCAATTACATAATGTACAACATAAAAATCGACTTGAAACTTCCTTGTGGGATCGACCCCTTGCTTGCTCTATACTATCTTGTGTGTTGTGTTTGAAGCTAGGGTAATTAATTTGTGCGACCGCGACATCGCAACAATTATTCTGGTTAAGCGTGACTAGACTTCCTCTTTAGTGAGTAGCGATGAAAACCATTTCCGGATACTCTATTAAAAAATTAAGAGCGATCCAACGGTCGGATTAAAAGTTATAGCCCTATAAGTCGTTATTCTGGTGAGGCGTTACTAGACCTCCTCTTCAGTGAGGAGCAATTCTATAGCTTTTCAAGGAAAATGGCCTCGGGAAACTGCTATAAAAATTTGTGCGTGATCCAACGGTCGGATCTAAAGTTATGCCCTTTTGTAGCTGTTACTCTAGTCTGGCACCCTACACCTCCTCTTCTGTGAGTAGCGATTCCATAGCTACTCCAAGAAAAACCATTTCCGGAAACTCCATTAAAAAATTAAGAGCGATCCAACGGTCGGATTAAAAGTTATGGCCGTTTAAGCCGTTATTCTAGTGAGGGGTGACTAGAACTCTCTTCATTGAGTATGATTCAATAGCTACTCCAAAGAAAACACCCTCAGGAAACTTGTGTAAACAATTGAGCTTGATCCAACGGTCGGATCTAAAGTTATGGCCCTTTTGAGCCGTTATTCTGGTCAGGCGTGACCAGACCTCCTCTTCAGTGAGTATCGATTCCATCGCTACCACTGGAAACTGTTGTAAAAGTTTGATCGCGATCCAATAGGCGTATCAAAAGTTAAGGCCCTTGTGAGTCGTTATTTTGGACAGGCGTGACTAGACCTCCTCTTCAGTGAGCAGCAATTTCGTAACTACTCCTAGGAAAATGACTTCCGAAAACTCTTGTAAAAATTTGAACGCAAACCAATGGTAGCATCAAAAGTTATGGCTCTTTTAAGCTATTATTTTGGTCAGGAGTGACTAGACCTCCACTTTAGTGAGTAGCGATTGTATAGTTTCTAAAAAAAAAACAGACCTCCGAAAACTCCTATAAAATTTGAACGCGGTATAACCGTCGGATCAAAAGTTAATGCCCCTTTGAGGTGTTATTCTGGTCAGGCGTGACTAGACCTCCTCATCATTAAGTAGCGATTCCATCACTACTCCAAGGAAAACGACCTACGAAAACTCCTATAAAAACTTGAGCGCGATCCAACGATCGGATGAAATGTTATGGCCCTTTTGAGTTTTTATTCTGGGCAGGCGTGACTAGACCTCCTTATTAGTGACTAGTAATGGAATCACTACTTCAAGGAAAATGACCTCCGAAAACTCCTGTAAACATTTGAGCGCAATCCAATGGTCGGATCAAATGTTATGGCCCTTTTGAGTTGTTATTCTGGTTAGGCGTGACTAAACCTCTTCTTCAGTGAGTATCAATTATATAGCTCCTCTAAGGAAAATGACCTACGGAAACTCCTGTAAATATTTGAGCGTGTTCCAACGATCGGATCAAAAGTTATAGCCCTTGTGAGCTATTATTCTTGTTAGGCGTGACTAGACCTCCTATATAGTGAGTAGCGATTGTATAGCTCCTCCAACGAAAACGACCTCCAAAAACTACTGTAAAAATTTGAGCGGGATCCATTAGTCTGATCAAAAGTTATGGCCATTTTAAGCCGTCATTGTGGTCAAGCATGATTAGACCTCCTGTTGCTACTCCAAGAAAAAACGACCTTCGAAAACTACTGTAACATTTTGAGCGCGATCCAACGGTCCGATCAAAAGTTATGGCCCTTTTTAGCTATTATTCATGTTAGGCGTGACTAGACCTCCTATATAGTGAGTAGCGATTGTATAGCTCCTCCAACAAAAACGACCTCCAACGAAAACTACTGTAAAAATTTGAGCAGGATCCATTGGTCTGATCAAAAGTTATGGCCATTTTAAGCCGTCATTGTGGTCAAGCGTGATTAGACCTCCTGTTGCTACTCCAAGAAAAAACGACCTTCGAAAACTACTGTAACATTTTGAGCGCGATCCAACGGTCCGATCAAAAGTTATGGCCCTTTTGAGTCATTATTCTGGTCAAACATGACTTTATACATCTTCGTACTTCCAGGATGAGTAGCAAATCGGGATTCATGAGTTTCTCTCAATACTTCTTCCTTCAAAGTCTTTTGATCAGGCAAATAAATTTGTCTACCCATAGCTATTAGCCCACCATATAACATTTGGAATGCTTTCTTTATACCCTGGTTTAAACTCTCTTTGATATCCTTTACCTTTTTTTCTTTCTACCTGTTGAGCCACTAAGACCTTGTCTCGAGGCACAAATCGGATCTTTAACTGAGCTAATAGTGATCCTTCAGGCCCTACACTTAGCCGCAAGCCCAATTTCTTCAATTCTAGTATACTTCCCTGTTCCTTAATCTCCATATCATTCATCACTGTTTTTCCCTTCCTAATCAATGTATTGACTACTACATTAGCCTTACCAAGATGATAGTCAATCACACAATCGTAATCTTTTATTAACTCTGCCCATCTTCTTTGTCACATATTTAACTCCTTCTGTGACATCAAATACTTCAAACTTTTATGGTTTGTAAAGATTTAAACTTGTGACCCACACAAACAATGTCTCCATACTCTTAAGGCAAACACCACTGCTACAAGTTCTAGGCCATGAACTGGGTAATTCACCTCATGCAACTTTAGTTGTCTTGATGCATAAGCAATCACATGCCCGTGTTGCATCAACACTCATCCTAGAGCTTTCTTTTTCTTTTTTTTTAGGCATCATTATATACCACAAACCTTTCTATCCCGGATGGAAGGGCCGGCGCAGGAGCGAAGTGAGTCTCTCCTTCGGTTCTCGAAAGCTCGCTTCACACTCTTCCGATCAAACAAACCTGACTTTCTTGCAGGTCAGCTTAGTCAAAGGTGATGCTATGGTGGAGAACCCCTCAATAAACCTCCTATAATACCCAGCAAGACCCAAGAACTCTGGATTTCTATCACACTAGTATGCCTTTCCCATCTCAACACGGCCTCAGCCTTTCTCGGATCCACAAATATTACTTCTGCGGATATTACATGGCCCCAAAAATACTACTTCTTTGAGCCAGAACTCACACTTATCCAGCTTTGCATATAATTGATTCTCCCTTACAGTCTGTAGCACAACCCTTAGATGTTGTTCATGCTCCAAGTAAGAGCTTGAATTCACCAAGATATCGTCAATAATTATCCCTGTATATTGGTCCAGGTACGGCCGAAACACCCGATTCATCAAGTCCATAAACATGGCCGAAGCATTGGTTAACCTGAAAGGCATCACCAAAAACTCCTAATGTCCATAACGGGTTCAGAATGCAGTCTTTGTCTGTCTTGTTCCTTGATTCTTAACTGGTGATATCCAGATCTCAATTCTATCTTAGAGAACACCTTAGCACCCTTCAACTGATCAAATAAATTATCTATTCGTGGGAATGGGTACTTGTTCTTCACCATCACTTTATTTGATTGACGAAAATCAATGCAAAAACAAAGTCTGCCATCCTTCTTCCCTTTTTTTTTTTAGCCAAAGCCCAGCAACCTTAACATCCTCTTCACCACGGTAAGTCATACAACCTATCCCTCTCATACACCTCACCCATTGCACTATGTGACTACTCTCCCTGATCTAGGAGTTGTACTAGAGGCTCCCGCTGCCATTCCTACTGCTACAGCTCTCACTATATGATCCATAGAAGCAGGATCCAAAAATGGGTTTGACCCGACTACCGGTGCCACTGATGGGGGTATATTATCTCCCGCCTCGTATGTCTGATACATCGAGCATTGTTACCCCAGCCTGACGGGACAACGAATCATCTCGAAGTCTCACTGACTCGCCCCTTTCAAAGTATACTGATGTTGTAGGTACATGAGAGAAAGTGTTTTTCAAAGGATCCCAATCTGGATCACTTTCATAATGAAGACTCTGATCACTTTCCCGAACTGGGAATGGATCGCCCCGGCTCATTGCCTTGTTCTCACCATTCAGAACCACATTTGAAAACCTTATACTCATTCCTATCCCCGGAATAACAACCTGGGCTCTGATACCAAAATGTAACATCCCCATATCCGGGATAAAGCAACGATCTCATGTTAACTGATAAACATAGTGAATTTTTTTTTCTATATCTATTCATGGTGTTTGTATTAAAATCTACCAAAATTTTGACGGAGTCTCTCCTATACCGGAAGGTCCTAAGTTATCGACATACGACCTGTTTACACTTCTAATATACCGCATCTCCTAACTCAATTCAATCCCAATCATCCTGGGTCTCAATCCCACAAACATCATCATTCATATCAACCATAATGTTTTTGATATACATTGTACCACAATTATCATTATGGATGGATAAAGATATAAACATGCATACATGGAACATGGTTATACAAAGTATATAATTAAATTCATCTATTCCAGTTTAAACATCAATTATACAAATTGAGTTATAAAACAAAGTTGTAATATTACCAACATACAAGGGTATACTCCCTAGGACCTAAATTACAAAAAGTGAACCTAAGCTAGAATCTACTCCTGTCGTGCATGCGATGGTCCTGAAAACAAAATACATATTATTGAAATATAAATATCACAATAATAAAGCAATACAATTATCCAGCAATTTTAAAAAAGGCAAACATGCATTCATATTTTATTCACTTCTCCCTTTTGGTTGACATTGGAAATTCTTTCTCCTTCAACTACTAAAAACTAATTCCTCTCCCATTATCAACCTCCATTCAAAATCTCATAAAACCATCCATGATAATTTTTTCTTAACCCATTACCGATACCAATTTCATTGTTATCATCATCACCCCAAAGGAGTCGATACAAGGTGATCCCCTTACCCGGGATCCTAAAATACACTAAATGTATGCTAATCAATACATGGTGATCTCCTTACCCGGGATCCTAACATACACTATGATTGTGCATCAAAAGTATCATTAAGTCTCTTATTTTACATATGTATTTATTGTTTTTATTTGGGTTTTTTTTAATAATTGATGTGCTTTTTAGTAATGAAGTTTCTTTCAATGTTTCGATAGGTTTTTGGAGCTTAAATGAATTATTTCAGAAAATTCAACGTCGGAATTCAGAACAAAGAATTGAATAGAAATTTAGTTGAAGATTGAAGCAAATCTTGGTTCAAATAAGTGCTCCAAATTTGCCCCAAAAATCAATTCTATTCCAATTCTAGAAAAGAATATCATATGATCTATTTCAAGCCCAAACTTGCCTTATGTTGTGTGCAAACTTCAACCATCAAACACTCAAGGTTTTAATGTCAATCTTAGCCCAAATAATAGGTACAATTGTATCCTTATTTGATGCTTAAAATCAGCCCCAAATCAGCCTCCAAATCAGCCCAAGCACAATCCATGATCTTACATGTCCACACAACAAATAACATTTGATTTATTTTGGGTAATTCATTGACCCAAGAGGGCAAGAACATGGATGGAAAGCTGGAGGGGACATTGTCACATTATTTTGGGTAAAAAGAAGTAAGAGACAGCTCACAAAGGAGGAAGAAAAATGTGCACCAAAGTGTTCTCCAAGCTGGCCTGATTTGATTTCCAGAACACCTTTCTGTGTTTTGCCCATAACTTTTGACTCATATGTCCAAATGAGCTGTTCTTTAATGATCTGGAAATCTAACAGAATGGCCTATAAATATGTATCTAATATCCATCTCCAAAGGAGGCTTCTAAGAGGGTCTAATTGCTGTCCAAAGTTAGAGTCAGATTTGTGTCCGAATATTTACTGAAATTGTGTTGTGTCCTTCTTTATAGATTTCGGTTCTTTAGCTTGTAAAACTTATTATTTCAGTGTGATTCAAGTTATTTCATGTTTATTGAAGTGTTCTTATATATAATCATGGTTGGCTAATCTCCTTCTTGGATCCAAATCAAGGATGATGGTGATTGAGGTGAGTTCTTTAAGATATGAATGAATCTTAATGTTTATCTTCTTATTTTCTTCATGAATGTTTTATTATTGCAAAGAAATTTTAGAAATCATTTAGGTAATGTGATAATCTTGAATGTTTATGCACAAACCTTAGTTTTGGTATAGAGATTGCTTGATTCAATGTCTTACTTAATATGAAAGTACTTGTTCATTCTTAAGCAATAATCAATCTTCATCTTTTTAAACTTCATTGTAATATCTTCCGATCTAATATCATCATCGTTGATATTAGGTTGAGTTATCTTATATATGTTGAAGGAATCACCAATACATCACCATTAAAATTGATTTGGACCAAGACTTACTTTTTCTTGTTATTTAAAATCTATTTACACTTTTTCATCTTTGAAAACAAATCCATCAATCATTTTCAACCAAGTTATTGTTAATTTAATTTCTCTTGAGTGTTTTTTTGTTACCTAGCTTAATTTCCAGATCTAGCTCTCTGTGGATATGACCTCGATCTTACCGAGTTAATTGCTACATCGCACACTCGTGCACTTGCGAGTTAAAACAAGCCGAACATAAAAAGCGGTCAAGCAATTTTGGCGCTTGCCGTCGGGGAGCTAGCAAGCAAAGGTAACACATTTAGTTTTGATTATTGGAAAACAAAAAAAAATACATATAAATAAAAAATCAAATGGCTGGTTTTACCGCCTAAAAAAAAAATTTGACCTCAACTTTTCGGATATTGGACTGTGGACTGGACTAGTAATTATTGGATTTTGGTTGGTTTAACCATTTTTCTTTTATTGTCTATTCTAATTAGTTTCTAATATTTATTATTTATATTATAAGGCTGGTTTTACCGCCTCTTGTTTATTTTATTTTATTTTATTGTTATTATTTTTCTTATATTTATTGTCTGAAGTGCTTGGCCGGTATTACCGCCTCTTCTTTATTTTATTTTATTTTGTTGTTTTGTTGTGATTATTTTTCTTATATTTATTATTTGAAGTGCTTGGCCGGTATTACCGCCTTTTTATTCATGCTTGTTATAATTATCTTTTAATGTTTATTGTTGTTAATATTGCTTATTAGTTGGAGAGTGAATTTCTTAATTTGTTGTATTTTTATTTTTGAGCTATTACTTTATCTTTTACGTTTCATTTACTTTTATTTGCAATCTTCTTTTTCTTTTTTCTTCCTTTTCCTTTCCTTTCGTATTCATATAATTGTTATATTTTTTTTTATCATGGCTAATGTTGCAGATGTAGAGGGTGAAGGGAGTGTTCAAGGTAATGGACCTCCACAATTCAATGATCAACCTAATTTTTGAACTCTTAGGGAGTATCTTCACCCGGCTAGACAAAGTACATCTTCGTGTATTATCTTGCCTCTTAACCAACAAGCTTTCAATTTGAAATCGGGCATGATTCAACTTCTTCCCACATTTCACGGTATGGATTCTAAAAATCCATACATACATATTAAGGACTTTGAAGAGGTATATAATACTTTTATTGATAGAACATGCACCGAGGAAACCATTCGGCTTAAATTGTTCCCATTCTCTCTAAAGGATAAAGCCAAGCTTTGGCTAAACTCCTTGCGTCCTAGGTCTATAGGTACATGGAGAGAAATGCAAGCTGAATTTTTGAAAAAAATACTTCCCCACTCATAGGACGGCAGCCTTACAACGTCAAATGATGAATTTTTCTTGTAGTCCAAATGAGTCATTTCACCAAGCTTGGGAAAGGTTCAAAGACTTGTTAAATGCATGCCCCCACCATGGTTTTGAGATGTGGAGGTTAGTGAGTTTCTTCTACGACTCTCTTACCGCAGATTTTAAAAAGCTAGTGTCAACCATGTGTAATGATGAGTTTTATGACAAAGAACCAAGTGAAGCCTTTGATTTCTTTGATCAATTGGCTGAAAACACAAAGCAATGGGAGACTTCTCTCCCACTTCATGTTGAGTCTAGAAACACCATTTCTCATTCAAGTGGGAAGTTCCAATTGAAAGAGACTGATTATCTCAATGCTAGATTAGCCTCATTGGCTAGGAAAGTAGAGTCTCTTGAGATTAAAAAAGTGCATGTCATGAGTGAACAACAAGAGGAAAGTTGTGTTGTTTGTGAGAGCAAAGGGCATAGGACAACCGAGTGTCCTACCATTCCATCCTTCAAGGAAGTGCTATATGGCCAAACTTCGATTCAAGTAATGTTAGAAAGCCATTTTCAAATCAAGTAGGCAATCCCTACTCGATACCTACAATCCTGGATGGAGGAACCACCCAAATTTTGGATGGAGAAATGAGGGCTCTTCAATACCTCAAACATTTCAACCTCCACCCCAACCATTTCATGCTCCCACACATAACACATACCAACCACCTCATAAGAGATGCCTAGAGGATACTCTTCAACAATTCATGCAAACACAAGGAGGAATCAACAACCAAGCTTACAAATTTCAAGACCAGACCAATAGGACCTTAGATGACCTTCGAAGTCAACTAACCAAGTTGACTCAATCACTAAGCATTCAAGAGAAGGGAAAGATTCCAGCTCAACCAATGCCAAATCCTAGAGGTCGGGTACACATGAGTGAATCCTCATCTAGTGAACCTTCAAACCATGAACAAGTCCAAGCCATCACTACCCTTAGAAGTGGAAAGATTGTTGACAAAGCTATAGGTTTTGAGATTCCTAGAGGTATTGTGGAGGAGAAATCTAAGGAAAGTGAAGAGGAAATCAAAACACAAGTGACAAATGAGAGCTTGAGTGACAAAGAAGGTGAGATAAATGAGAAAGAGATGAGTGAGAAAGGAGATGATTCAAGAAAAATTGGAGTCAAAGTGAGTGATTTAGAATTTGTTCCTAGAGCACCATTTCCACAAAGGATAGGGAAACCTAAACATGATCTTATGAACTCGGAAATCTATGAATTGTTCAAACAAGTGAAAGTTAACATTCCACTCCTTGATGCAATTAAACAAGTCCCATCTTATGCAAAGTTCCTCAAGGACTTATGCACAGTCAAAAGGAGATTGAATGTGAAAGAAAGAGCCTTTCTAACTGAACATGCTAGTGCCATCATCCAGTTTAAGACCCCTCCTAAATACAAAGATCCTGGTTGTCCTACCATTTCATGCATTATTGGAAGTCATAAGATAGATCAAGCTTTGTTGGATTTAGGAGCAAGTGTGAATTTAATACCCTACACCTTGTTTACGAACAGTTAGGTCTAGGAGAAATCAAGCCTACTCGAATCACCCTTCAATTAGCCGATAGGTCAATCAAGATTCCCGGGGGTATTGTTGAGGATGTGTTGGTCCAAGTAGATAAATTCTACTTTCCTGTTGATTTTGTAGTGCTAGACACCGCACCAATTCAAGGTTCTAATGCTCCCATCCCAGTCATCTTAGGTAGACCTTTCTTAGCTACATCCAATGCTTTAATTAAATGTAGGAATGGGGTGATGAAATTGTCTTTTGGGAATATGACTGTGGAGATGAACATATTCAATGTCTCCAAACAAATTGGTGAACATGAGGACATTAGAGAGGTAGATTTGATCCAAACAGTTTGTCAAGAACACTTTGAGAGAGAGTGGATCAAGGATCCATTGGAGAGAACTTTAATTCATGATGAAAGATTTTGTTCTTTGGAATGTGTTGATGAGGAAGTAAGAGAACTCGAGACTTATCTAGATCCAATGCCTATTATGTCAATAGGTCAATGGACCCCATCGTTTGAGCCTTTGATTTCACCCCAAGTGAAAGTTGAGGCATCTCTTGTCCAACCTTATAAACCCGGAAAGGAAGCCTTTACCGAGTGATCTTAAGTATGCATTTCTAGGGGAAGATGAATCATATCCTATTGTGATTTCATCAAAACTTAGCATAGAGCAGGAACAAGAACTTTTGAGAGTGGTGAGAAAACACAAGAAAGAAATTGGGTGGACTATTACTGACTTGAAAGGAATTAGCCCTCTTTTATGTACACATAGAATCTATCTTGAAGAAGAGGCTAAATCTGTGAGGCAAATGCAAAGACGATTGAACCCAAACATGAAGGAAGTAGTAAGAGGTGAAGTGCTTAAACTACTTGATGCAGGTATCATTTACCCCATTGCAAACTCAAAATGGGTTAGTCCAACCCAAGTTGTCCCTAAAAAATCTGGAGTCACGGTAGTGAAGAATGAAAATAATGAGCTAGTACCAACTAGAATCCAAACTGGATGGCATATGTGCATTGATTATCGTAAGTTGAACATGGTGACTAGGAAGGACCATTTTCCGCTTCCATTTTTAGACCAAGTGCTTGAAAGAGTAGCCGGAAGAGCTTTCTATTGTTTTCTTGATGGATACTTAGGTTACAACCAAATTGAGATTTCTTTAGAAGACCAAGAAAAAACCACTTTCACTTGTCCTTTTGGTACCTATGCTTATAGAAGAATGCCTTTTGGCTTGTGTAATGCACCAGCCACTTTTCAAAGGTGTATGATGAGTATCTTTAGTGACATGGTGAAATTTTTTTTGGAAGTTTTCATGGATGATTTTTCAGTTTATGGGGATTCTTATGAGTTGTGTCTAATGCATTTAGAAAAAGTTCTTGAAAGGTGTGAAGAGAGCAATCTTGTACTCAATTGGGAGAAGTGTCATTTTATGGTGACACATGGCATTGTCTTAGGTCACATTGTCTCTTCAAAAGGGATAAAGGTAGATAAGTCAAAGGTTGAAGTCATTCAAAAATTACCTACCCCTCGGACCTGTGAAAGATGTGAGATCCTTTTTAGGACACGCCGGTTTTTACCGAAGATTCATTCATTCTTTTAGTACCATTGCCAAACCATTGTGTAACTTGTTGTCACAAGATGTTCAATTTGATTGGACATCAAAATGTCAAGAAGCTTTTGAAAAGCTTAAAGGGTTGTTGACCACCGCACCAATCATGCAAGCTCCCGATTGGTCTTTTACCATTTGAACCGATGTGTGATGCTAGTGATTTTGCGGTAGGGCTGTTTTAGGGCAAAGAAAAGATAAGAAACCTCATGTCATTTATTATGCTAGCAAGACTTTGAATGATGCTCAATTGAATTACACTACAACTCGAAAAAGAACTTTTAGCTGTGGTCTTTGCATTGGACAAGTTTCGGTCTTATTTGGTTGGATCTCTTGTTATTGTTTTCACGATCATGCAAAGCATTGTAATACTTGCTCACAAAACAAGATGCCAAGCCACGTTTGATTCGATGGATCCTCCTACTCCAAGAGTTTAACCTTGAAATTCGAGATAAAAAGGGAGTAGAGAATGTAGTGGCTGATCATTTGTCCCGTCTTTCAAGCTATGAGACCATAATTGATGAATCTCCAACAAATGAATTCTTTGTTGATGAAAATTTATTTTGTGCAGTGCTTGTTTCCTACATTGGCTCTCCATGGTATGCCGACATAGCAAATTACCTAGCCACAAGTCGATTCCTTCTCATTTGTCTAAACTTGATAAACAAAAATTCTTGCGCAACGTGCGTACTTTTTTTTGGGATGACCCCTACCTATTTTGTAAATCCCGAGAAAAACCAAAGCTGGATTAAATTAAAGAAAATAAACTAAACTAAAAAGAAGTGGGGGTAAGAACCAATACACTTAAAGAAAATGGGGCTGATATAACCATATTATTCGATAGTTTCACCCACATCTACCTAATGTTTTGTCCATGTTTTATATATAAAATGCCTTGATATTCTTTGTTTTATGTTTTGAAGGCACTTTTGGATGAAAGATGCAAAAAGGAGTAAATTGGAGGTAATTGGCAGATTTGACGTTCGGTCGATGTTTTGTGCGAGCGTGAGTTCTAGAGATCGAAATGAAGTGATTCCAGTGGAACTAAAAAGCTAACATCCATACCTTTCTGGAAATGTAATGCAAGAAAAATAAAAAGAGAAAGATCATGGAAATCACATCCCGCAAAGTCAAATCTCGCATTCTGCCAATGTTGACCTTTGGCCATTCAAAATTTAATATCTGGAGCTACAGAAGTCCAATTGATTCAAACGTAATTTGCATGGATTCCTAATTCCAAGACCTATCCACGCTCCAAATTTCAGCCAAAAACGATGTCATATGAGGGAGATACGATTTTCCAAAGATGACAATTGAATTCTACCAGCAAACAGGTTTCGTGAAGAAACGAGTCCAAATTACATTCCGAAGCATCTAAACCGACATCCAAGTTTTTATATCAGTAATTTAGCTCCTCTAAGTCGGAGCTTGAAGATTTCATGCAAGGCTATTTCTCCTTTTTAGGAAAAATAGTTATTGAAGTACTTAAATGTAAACTGCCAACTTAAGGAAGGACTATTTTGTAAAATAGAGACTAGGGTTTCTTAGCATATAAAAAGAAAGAGAGAAGGGGCTAGCAGCCAGCAGAAAAGAGGGAGAGCAGAAGGAGGCAGCAGCCAGCAGAGAATAAACACAAATTCTCTCCTCTACAAACCCAAAAATCATGCTCTTTTCATTCTTTAGAAGTAGTTGTTCAATAGTTATGCAAGGCTAAGCTCTTTTCTTGGTTGCAAGGACATGGAAACCTTCGGATTTCAAGAACTGTGAGATTTATTTTACCTTTTCTTTTCAGTTTATATGATGAATATGTTTGTTCTCCTATGATTGTTTATTTTAATTGCTAGAGCGGACTCTAAGTTATTATTATAGACAATTTATTGCTAAGTTTGATATCAAAACCGGAGTTGTGGTATATGAACTTGTGAAGCAACTGAGTTTAATAATTGTGGTGGATCTACGTTATTAATCTTAGGGAGAACATTCAATCAAATCAAACATAGACTGCAGACAGTTATGTTTTCTTGATTAATCAACTTATCTAGTTCTTAAGGCTGCCATTGAATTAAATTACTAGTGCGGACACCGTGGTTGTTTGATGGTTAGGGCTAGTTATACGGCAGATCCGTTAACTAACCAATGTTAAGAAGAGATAAATATTCAGAATATAAATTGATGTTTCGTTTCCATGATCAGTTCTAATTTATGTTGGTGGATGTGTGCTTGCGACCAAGGTTTGTTTTCTTGATAAGTTTCGGTTTTAATTGATTTTGTTTGCTAGTTTAATTGCTGCCATAGTTTAGATAATCACAAACCAAATCCCCCTAATTACATAACATACAACATAAAAATCTGACTTGAAACTTCCTTGTGGGATCGACCCCTTGCTTGCTCTATACTATCTTATGTGTTGTGTTTGAAGCTAGGGTAATTAATTTGTGCGACCGCGACATCGCAACAAATTTTGGCGCCGTTGCTGGGAGGTAATTTTAGTTGATTCTTGTGCTTGTACTGTTATTTTTATTTGTTGTGATTCAAAAAAAAAAAAGGAGAAACAGAATTTTTTCTTGCGACAGTTTGTTCACTTATGGCAGCGGAATGCAGATTCAAAACAGAGTTTTTGGTGGAGTTAGGTATCGGCCTTTTGTTTCCTAAAGGGAAACGACGTTCCGAACAGGACTAGTGATTGATCACTAGCCCCACCCTATTGAGGCCAAATTCCGCTTTTTTCTAATGTTTTTAGGCAGTTTTAGTTTTCTATCGTAGGATTTTCGTACAATTTGCATTGTTTTCGATCTCTTGTGTAGTTACTTTCTTTTGAGTTTTCTTGATGATTTATGCCAGTAACCCGTTCTACTAATCAAAGTCAAGTGCATTTGGATCTCGAAATAGAAAAAACTTTACGCAGGTTACGAAAGGAAGCTCGCCTAAACACCATGGCTATTGCACGGCAACAAACACTCAAGGAGCTTGCTACTCCTAACGTGGAAAATCAACCATTGTGCATAAACATTGACAATAATATAAACTTTGAGCTCAAATCTGGTTTTATACATTTGTTACCAACATTTAATGGTCTTGCAGAGAAGATCCTCATACTCATCTCAAGGAGTTCCATATGGTTTGTGTTGGCATGAAACCAAATGGAGTTGATGAAGAACAAGTTAAGTTGAAAGCTTTCCCTTTCTCTTTGAAGGGGGCAGCAAAGGCATGGCTTTTCTCTATTCTTCCAGGATCTATTGGAACTTGGAATGCCATGAAGAAGATTTTCCTTGAGAAGTATTTCCAAGCATCTCGAGTTGCCAACATAAGGAAAGAAATATGTGGGATTCGACAATCTCATGGAGAGACACTCTCGAATATTGGGAAAGATTTGAGCAACTCGCATTCAATGTCCTCATCATCAAATACCCGATCAGCCGCTCATTCAATATTTCTATGAAGGATTGATGCCTACCGACCGTAGTATCATTGATGCTTGCAAGTGGAGGCGCATTGGTGGATAAGACACCCGAGGCCGCACGCCAATTGATCTCAAACATGGCAGCCAACTCAAAACAATTTGGCACTCGTGGAGACTTCTCCAACAAACGAGTAAATGAGGTAAGTATTTCTAACCTTGAAAATAAAGTTAATGATCTTACTTCTCTTGTGCGTTCTTTGGCTTGTGGAAATGTGCAAGCGGGTGAAAGTTTGTAGCATATGCTCCTTACAAGGACATGCTTCGGATATGTGCCCAACAATGCAAGAAGACTACATTGAACAAGCTCATGCAATTGATGGAGCATTCAACGGACAACCCCAGCGTAAATATGATCCCTTTTCCAACACGTACAATCCTGGATGGAGAGATCATCCCAACTTACACTACGGCAACCCATCCCAACAAGGCAATCAAGGCCGACAGTTCCATCCCCATGGATTTCAGCCCCAACAAAATTATCAAGCAAGACAACCCCCTCCATTCACAAACTCCAATGTTATGGGGTCGTCATCCAATGATGATCTTCGTGAGATGATGAAAACTTTGGCTTCTAATACTGTTACCTTGCAACAAAATGTCATGTCTTTTCAACAGAAACAAGGTCAAGTATTCACAACTTGGAAAAGCAAATGGGGCAAGTAGCTTCAAGTGTAGGGAAATTGGAAGCACAAATGAATGGAAAGTTGCCCTCCCAAGCATTAAATCCAAAAGAGAATGTTAGTGCAATCATGTCGAAGTGGGAAAGAACTTGAAGAGAAAAGGTTGAAACAAATTGAGATGGAGGAAGAAGAAGATATGGAAACTGAATTGAGTACAAAGAAGGAACATCCTTCTCCTCCACAAACCGAAATAAAGACCAACACTCCAAAGGTAACTCCTCACTCAATTAATTCCGGGTTTAAAACAATTCCACCCTTTCCTGTGAGTTCTTCTAGGTCAAAGAAAGAAAACAAAGAAAAAGAGATTTTAGAGGTTTTCAAGAAAGTGGAACTCAACATTCCTTTGCTTGATGCTATCAAGCAAATTCCCAAGTATGCAAAATTCTTGAAGGAGTTGTGTACTACCAAGAGAGCTTTCAAGCGAAAGGTCATGAAACGGTAAGTATGGGTGAAGTTGTATCTCGCCGTTGTTCAAAAGAATCTGCCTTTGAAACAAAAAGACCCAGGTGCGTTTACTATCCCATGTGTTATTGGTAATGCTAGTGTTAAAAGAGCTTTATGCGATTTAGGTGCATCCATTAGTGTTATGCCCAAACATGTTTATGATTCTCTTAGTCTTGAGCCTTTGAATAAAACTAGCATTGTAATACAACTTGCGGATCGTAGTTTTGTTTGGTGTGATAGAAGATGTCCTAGTCAAGATTGATAGTTTGGTTATTCCATGTGATTTTTATATTCTTGATATGGAACATGATTCTTGTGATTCATCAACCAAGCACTCCTATATTGTTTGGAAGACCATTCTTGAAAGCGCCAATACAAAGATTGATTGTGGTAAGGATACTTTGTCTATAAAAGTAGGAGATGAAAAGATTGAATTTAATTTTCATGATGCAATGAAATATCCTTATAGCAATGTTTATTCTATCACATGCTATGACCAAGTTGATAAGTGTGTGCGAGCAAGTTTTTGATTTTGATTGTGAGGATGGATTAAGCGTAGCTTTGCGTTATGGCTATGATGTTACCGAGATAGAAGAGATGGAGAGGCACATATGTGTTCCCCAAAACATACATGAATCAATATTGGCTTTGCAAGCTTTGCAAACTTTTCCCAATGATGTAGGAGTCATTCACCCCATCATGGACAGTGAATGGGTGGCGCCTATCCTTTTGGTGCCTAAAAAGATTGGAATTACATTGGAAGAAATACAAAATGATGCTTATGAGAATGCAAGGATTTACAAAGAAAAGACTAAGAGTCTCCATGACCGAATGATTACAAGAAAAGAGTTTAATGTTGGAGACAAAGTCCTTCTTTATCATTCGCGTTTGAAACTTTTTCCTGAAAAGTTGCACTCTCATTGGATTGGACCCTTTGTTGTTTCTAATGTTTTTACTTATGGTGCAGTTGAAATTACAAGTTTAGAAACCAACAAAGTATTCAATGTCAATGGGCATCGCTTGAAACCTTTCTATGAAGATTGGACGACAGAACTCACCGCTTCTGCGGAGTTAGCTGAACCAATCTATGAAGAATGAGCATGCAACATGTCGAGCCAATGACATAAAACAAAAGCGCTTATTGGGAGGCAACCCAAGCACAAAAAAAAAAACAGATTTGCTTTCTTTTTCCCTTATCTTTTATTTTTCGCATTTTACTTTATTTTTGTCATTCTCCAATATTCCTTTTCTTTTATTTCAACATTGAGGACAATGTTGTGTTTTAAGTGTGGGGGTATTGGGAGAATGTTGGTTTTCTAATTTTGGTTTTCTTTGTTATTTTTCAAAAAAAAAATTATGTTTGATCTTTTGAACTCCCATTGGTTTTTGAGAATATGAGTATTATGTATAAGAATTAGTTGAGATAGATGAAGATATAAATCGAATGAAGGAGTGTGCATGCAAGTTTTAAGGTTTAATTGGTTTAGGGATTGACTTTGAGAATATGCCATGTTGACTTTATAGTGTTATACCAATGCAAGCTTTTGAGCCTTCAACATTATATTCTTTGATTGTGCCTTCTTTCAATGATATGTATCTTTAGAACTTGCTTCATATCTTGTTGAGATTACATTCATATTACATACATACATGAAGATGATAAAGGCATTAGGAATTTTAACCACTTGAGCCAAAAAGCCAACCTAAAGCATATTATCCTTAGTGAGCCCCTTTTGAGCTTGTTTATCTTTTCTTTGCTTTATCCATGTATAAGCCTTAACTTTATATATGTTTTCCTTTTCCCTTGGCCAAGGATTAGTAGAGCATATACTAGTGATATTTCATGGAATTATGGTTGGAAATTATGTGAAAAGAAAGAAGAAGTGATGTTTGATGAAAAGATGGGCAAAGTTGCCAAAGGTAAAAAAAAAAAAAAAAAAAAAAAAAAAAAAAAAAGAAAAAGAAAAGAAAAAGAAAAAGAAAAAGAAAAAAGTGTTCCTTTATGTTCTTAAGATTTTATATTGAAAAAGCTTGAAATCCAAAGAAGTTAAGCATTGGTGATTAAAGATGGAAAATTTATGTGCTTTGATGGAATATCTTGTTTGAAATATCATTTTTCGAATGCTCTACTTTCTTTGGTTTGAACCTTTTTCTTTTACTCTCTTTTACCTCACCTTTACCTTAGCCCCATTACAACCAGAAAATAAGACCTTTTGATTCATGCATTGTTTGTAATATGTTATTAATGGAGATGAGATTGAAGAGCAAGCTTATGGTAGAACATATTCATTGATTGAATTTGAGAGATTTAAATACATAAGCCCTAAACACGTGAGTGTTGGAGTGTATATCAATGAGAGGACCTATCACTTTGGCATGGCATAGATTTCATTTAAATCCCGACGATTAATTAAGTTTTGAAGTTTGCATGTAAATAAATTCATGAAAATTTATACTCTTTATCCTTCTTAATTGTGTTCTTGTTTATAATGCATATATTCTTGGATATTGATGGGAGATTAGAAGATTAGTCATAGTGATTTCATTTAATTTAACTTCAATTTGGTTTTACCTATCCTTTCTCGAGGACGAGCAAGAGGTAAGTGTGGAGGTATTTGATATAACCATATTATTCGATAGTTTCACCCACATCTACCTAATGTTTTGTCCATGTTTTGTATATAAAATGCCTTGATATTCTTTGTTTTATGTTTTGAGGCACTTTTGGATGAAAGATGCAAAAAGGAGTAAATTGGAGGTAATTGGCAGATTTGACGTTCAGTCGATGTTTTGTGCAGAGCGTGAGTTCTAGAGATCGAAATGAAGTGATTCCAGTGAAACTAAAAATCTAACATCCATACCTTTCTGGAAATGTAATGCAAGAAAAATAAAAAGAGAAAGATCATGGAAATCACATCCTGCAAAGTCAAATCTTGCATTCTGCCAATGTTGACCTTTGGCCATTCAAAATTTAATATCTGGAGCTACAGAAGTCCAATTGATTCAAACGCAATTTTCATGGATTCCTAATTCAAAGACCTATCCACGCTCCAAATGTCAGACAAAAAAGATGTCATATGAGGGAGATACGATTTTCCAAAGATGACAATTGAATTCTACCAGCAAACAGGTTTCGTGAAGAAACGAGTCCAAATTACATTCCGAAGCATCTAAACCGACATCCAAGTTTTTATATCAGTAATTTAGCTCCTCTAAGTCAGAGCTTGAAGATTTCATGCAAGGCTATTTCTCCTTTTTAGGAAAAATAGTTATTGAAGTACTTAAATGTAAACTGCCAATTTAAGGAAGGACTATTTTGTAAAATAGAGACTAGGGTTTCTTAGCATATAAAAAGAAAGAGAGAAGGGGCTAGCAGCCAAGAGAAAGAGGGAGAGCAGAAGGAGGCAGCGGCCAACGAGAGAATAAACACAAATTCTCTCCTCTACAAACCCAAAAATCATGCTCTTTTCATTCTTTAGAAGTAGTTGTTCAATAGTTATGCAAGGCTAAGCTCTTTTCTTGGTTGCAAGGACATGGAAACCTTCGGATTTCAAGAACTGTGAGATTTATTTTACCTTTTCTTTTCAGTTTATATGATGAATATGTTTGTTCTCCTATGCTTATTTTTCCTATGATTGTTTATTTTAATTGCTAGAGCGGACTCTAAGTTATTATTATAGACAATTTATTGCTAAGTTTGATATCAAAACCGGAGTTGTGGTATATGAACTTGTGAAGCAACCGAGTTTAATAATTGTGGCGGATCTACGTTATTAATCTTAGGGAGAACATTCAATCAAATCAAACATAGACTATGACAGTTATGTTTTCTTGATTAATCAACTTATCTAGTTCTTAAGGCCGCCATTGAATTAAATTACTAGTGCGGACACTGTGGTTGTTTGATGGTTAGGGCTAGTTATACGACGGATCCGTTAACTAACCAATGTTAAGAAGAGATAAATATTCAGAATATAAATTGATGTTTCGTTTCCATGATCAGTTCTAATTTCTGTTGGTGGATGTGTGCTTGCGACCAAGGTTTGTTTTCTTGATAAGTTTCGGTTTTAATTGATTTTGTTTGCTAGTTTAATTGCTGCCATAGTTTAGATAATCACAAACCAAATCCCCCCAATTACATAACGTACAACATAAAAATCTGACTTGAAACTTCCTCGTGGGATCGACCCCTTGCTTGCTCTATACTATCTTGTGTGCTTTAAGCTAGGGTAATTAATTTGTGCGACCGCGACATCGCAACAGGGGCCTAAATGCAAATAAGAATAATTATAGAGCATAAATACTCCTATTCTCACCAAAAACAGATCTGCAGCCTACGTAAAGAAAGAAAAGAGGGAGTTTTTATATCTATTTTTAGAAATTAAGAGAGAAACACCAAAATTTCAAGAACCCATCCCAGATTGAGGGTTATAGGTGAAATAAACCCTGGTGGGAAAGGGATTAACAAGAAAAAAAATTGAATAAGAAGAGAAGAGGGGAGGGTCGGCTATCATTAGAAAGAAAAGGAGGGTTCGAAGCCTTGATTCGCATCAAGTAAGATATTCTAAACCTGGTCTTATGAGTCATTTCAAGTCGATTATGAATTGATGCTTGGATGTTAATTTATATATTGAGTTCTTAGACTTGAATTGAGGAAAAAGTAAGAGTTGTTTTAGTAAAGAACTTCATGTGTTGTGTGTAAATGGAAAGGTTGATGAATCTGGATAGTTTCGTCTCTTGACCTTCAAAGAGATTTTCGGTAGCAGAATGAAGGAATTAGGATCAAGTTCCTTCATAGAAATTGTAGTTTTGGATGTTTATTAATGAGTGATTTTGACTACCTTAGAGGCAGAACTGGGTTCTTCCCAAAACATAGAACTTGTAGCCTCATGTCTTACCTTTCCAACGCCATAAATTTCACTTGAATCGGAGTTCTATAACTCCAGATATAGTTAAAACTCTGAGGAGAGGTCAGACAGTAACAGTTCAAAAATGGACTGTAACAGTCCAAGCGTTTGTTAATGAGCGATTTTGACTACCTTAGAGGCAGAACTGGGTTCTTCCCAAAACATAGAACTTGTAGCCTCATGTCTTACCTTTCCAACGCCATAACTTTTGCTTGAATCAGAGTTCTATAACTCCAGATATAGTTAAAAATCTGAGGAGAGGTCAGACAGTAATAGTTCAAAAATGGACAGTAAGAGTTGGACAGTAACACTCCAAGTGTTTGTTAATGAGTGATTTTGACTACCTTAGAGGCAGAACTAGGTTCTTCCCAAAACATAGAACTTGTAGCCTCATGTCTTACCTTTCCAACGCCACATATTTCTCTTGAATCGGAGTTCTATAACTCCAGATATAGTTAAAAATCTGAGGAGAGGTCAGACAGTAACAGTTCAAAAATGGATAGTAACAGTCCAAGCGTTTGTTAATGAGCGATTTTGACTACCTTAGAGGCAGAACTGGGTTCTTCCCAAAACATAGAACTTGTAGCCTCATGTCTTACCTTTCCAACGCCACAAATTTCATTTGAATCGGAGTTCTATAACTCCGTATATAGTTAAACATCTGAGGAGAGGTCAGATAGTAACAGTTCGAAAATGGACAGTAACAGTTGGACAAGTAATAGTCCAAGCGTTTGTTAATGAGCGATTTTGACTACCTTAGAGGCGTAACCGGGTTCTTCCCAAAACATAGAACTTGTAGCCTCATGTCTTACCTCTCAAACGCCACAAATTTCACTTGAATTGGAGTTCTATAACTCCATATATAGTTAAAAATCTGAGGAGAGGTCAGACAGTAATAGTTCAAAAATGGACAAGGTAACGGTTGGACGAATAACGGTCAAGTGTTTGTTAATGAGTGATTTTGACTACCTTAGAGGCAGAACTAGGTTCTTCCCAAAACATAGAACTTGTAGCCTCATGTCTTACCTTTCCAACGCCACAAATGTCTCTTGAATCGAAGTTCTATAACTCCAGATATAGTTAAAAATCTGAGGAGAGGTCGAGAGAATAGCAGTTCAAAAATGGACGATAACAGTCCAAGCGTTTGTTAATGAGCGATTTTGACTACCTTAGAGGGAGAACTGGGTTCTTCCCAAAACATAGAACTTGTAGCCTCATGTCTTACCTTTCCAACGCCACAAATTTCACTTGAATCGGAGTTCTATAACTCCATATATAGTTAAAAATATGAAGAGAGGTCAGACAGTAACAGTTCGAAAATGGACGAGAACAGTTGGACAAGAATAGTCCAAGCGTTTGTTAATGAGCAATTTTGACTACCTTAGAGGCAGAACTGGGTTCTTCCCAAAACATAGAACTTGTAGCCTCATGTCTTACCTTTCCAACGCCCTCTTGAATCGGAGTTCTATAACTCTAGATATAGTTAAAAATCGAGGAGAGGTCGACAAGAATAACGGTTCGAAAATGGACAAGTAACGGTTGGACAAGAACGGTCCAAGTGTTTGTTAATGAGCGATTTTGACTACCTTAGAGGCGAACTAGGTTCTTCCCAAAACATAGAACTTGTAGCCTCATGTCTTACCTTTCCAACGCCCTCTTGAATCGGAGTTCTATAACTCTAGATATAGTTAAAAATCGAGGAGAGGTCGAGAAGAGCAGTTCAAAAATGGACAGTAACAGTCCAAGCATTTGTTAATGAGTGATTTTGACTACCTTAGAGGCAGAACTGGGTTCTTCCCAAAACATAGAACTTGTAGCCTCATGTCTTACCTTTCCAACGCCACAAAGTTCACTTGAATCGGAGTTCTATAACTCCATATATAGTTAAAAATATGAGGAGAGGTCGAGACAGTAACAGTTTGAAAATGGACGGTAATAGTTGGACAAGACGGTCCAAGCATTTGTTAATCAGCGATTTTGACTATCTTAGAGGCAGAACTGAGTTCTTCTCAAAACATAGAACTTGTAGCCTCATGTCTTACCTTTCCAACGCCACAAATTTCGCTTGAATCGGAGTTCTATAACTCCAGATATAGTTAAGAATCTGAGGAGAGGTCAGACAGTAACAATTCAAAAACGAGGCAGTAACAGTTGGACAGTGAAAGTCCAAATATAAAGAAAGGAATGATAACTAGGATTGTTCAAAGAACGACAGTAATAATGAGTGAGATGAGAAAAACATAAAGTACTAAGAAATGACTGAAAGAAAGACTTATTGGTTGTTGATATGGTTATTATAAAACATATCCTTGAGTGAGGAAAATTTATGAGATAAACCCGTGATTTGCGGGAGGAACCACGGACGTGGTGCAACAACAGCGACGGGGAGCACGAGTAGAGCTTCTATTGCGGGTAGGTGTTTCACACCTATGCTTCCTAGTTAAATTCCATGATTTAATATATTTTGATGTGAAATGTGAATTACCGAATGTATGTGTATTCAAGGTGAAAAGTTGTTATGTGAATTGCCAAGTGATGAAATTATCATCGAAAAAGGAAAATATTAGAAGTGTGATTTGAGGCATAAACTAGCATACATTGAGTGTATGTTAGGATCCCGGTAAGGGGATCACCATGTATTGTCTAGCATACATTGAGTGTATGTTAGGATCCCGAGTAAGGGGATCACCCGTATTGGCTAGCATACATTTAGTGTATGTTAGGATCCGGGTAATGGGATCGTCACGAATGGACTAACATACATTTAGTGTATGTTAGGATCCCGGGTAAGGGGATCTCCACGTATTGGCTAACATACATTCGGTGTATGTTAGGATCCCGGTAAGGGGATCACCATGGAATGGCCGACATACATTTAGTAAATGTTAGGATTAGGGTAAAGGGATCGCCTTATATCGACTCCTATGGGGTGGTGATGACAATACCGGTGAAATTGGTATCGGTAATGTGATAAGCAAAAGTAATCACGTTGATCTTATAAAGTCGGAATGAAGGTTGATAGTGGCGAGAGGGAACGATTATTAATAGTTTGAATAAGGAAGAGATTTTTAAATAAAAAAAAACTAGAAGGGAGAAGTAAATGAAATATGAATGCATGTTACCCGTTGAAATTATTAGATATTCATATTGTTATATTTATAGAAATATTCACCTTGCAATAATATGTATTTTGTTTCGGGATCATCGCATGCACGACGGAGTAGATCCTAGCTTATGTTTCCTTTTTGAAGTCTAGGTTCTAGGGAGTATACCCTTGTATTTTGTAAACATGAAAATGGTTGTATAACTTAATTTGTATAATAAATGTTTAAACTTGATTGGATGAATTTAACGTTGTAGTTTATATAACCATATTTCATGTCTATGCATTTATATTTATTTAAATTATCCATCCATAATGATATTTTTGTTATATAATGCATATCATAAATATTATGGTTGATAGGTGTGAGTATAATTGTGGAATTGAAACCCAGGATGATTGGGTCGGGAATTAAGTTATGAGATGTGAACTGTTAGAAGTGTAAACGGGTTACATGTCGGTAACTTGGGACCTTCCGGTATAGGGGGGACTCGTCGAAATTCGGTAGATGTTAATACGAAGACCATGAATATGTATATAAAAAAAAAATTTAACTACTCTGTTTTTCTATTGACATGAGATTGTGGTTTTATCCCAGAAATGGAGGATGTTACATATTTAAATACTGTCCTGACCAAATTGTCAGGCGGTGCATCCCTGATCATGAAATTCCAAGTGTCATTAATTCCAAAAAAACCCTCGCCAAGATATTGCAGTGTGGTTTTTATTGGCCCACCATGTTCAAAGATGTCCATGCCTTCTGTGTTGCATGTGACCGATGCCAACGACTAGGTACCCTCACTAAGCGTAACATGATGCCCCTAAGCCCTATTTTTGTTTTGGAAATATTTGATTGTTGGGGGATTGATTTCATGGGACCTTTTCCAAGTTCATTTGGTTACCAATTCATCCTTGTAGTTGTTGATTATGTGTCTAAATGGGTGGAGGCCATTGCATCTCGAACTAATGACCATCGAGTTGTGGTCAAATTCTTGAAAGAAAACATTTTCTCTCGTTTTGGCATGCCCCGGGCTATGATTAGTGATGGGGGAAAACATTTTTGTAACAAGCCCGTTGGGATTTTGATGAGAAAATATGGTGTAATTCACAAGGTCAGTACCCCCCCTATCACCCACAAACTAGTGGCCAAGCTGAGTTGGCAAATAGGGAGATCAAGAACATTCTAGAGAAAACAGTCAATCCAAACCGTAAAGATTGGTCCCTACGACTAGTTGATGCTTTATGGGCATATCGTCACCGCTTACAAGACCTTTTTTAGGAATGTCTCGTTATAGGCTAGTTTATGGAAAGCCTTGTCATCTCCCTGTTGAGATTGAGCACCGTGCATATTGGGCCATCCGGCAATTCAATGATAATGAAAACGAGGTTGGCAAAAATAGAAAGCTTCAATTGGATGAATTAGAGGAGGCGAGAAATGATGCATTTGAAAATGCAAAAATTTCAAAACATAAGATGAAAGCTTTGCATGATAAACATATTTTTAGAAAATCCTTTCATGTTGGTCAAAAGGTTCTCTTGTATTATAATTCACGATTACATCTCTTTCCTGGGAAGTTGAGGACAAAATGGATTGGACCATTTGTGATTAAATCCATCTCTGAGCATGGTGCATTTGAGGTAGAAAATCCTAAGAATGGAAATGTTTTCAAAGTAAATGGTCATCGATTGAAACCTTATCTTGAAAACGTTGTGGGTGAAGTTGAGACATTGGATCTTGAAGATCCAATACCATTGTAGTATCAGAAGTAATGAGTTTTTATTTTTATTTTTATTTTTATTTCATTTTTACTTATTTATTTATTTTTCGTTCTTCCATCTCTTATATTTTCTTGGTCATGCATTAGGGACAATGCATTATTTTAAGTTGGGGGGTGTGAGGTTCTTTATTTTCAAAAAAAAAAAAACATCAATGTTTTCTTTTAGTTGTGATATGCGGGTAAAAAAAATCAAGCAAGAAGTCGACTCATGCCCAATTCAATCAGACATTCATCCTTGAGAACAAAAGGGGAGTAACAGTTTTCTAATCTTTATACTTTTCTTCTCTTTCTTTTTTTACATTGAGGATAATGAAAAAATTAATTTTAGATATTTAATTATGTTGAATGCTTGAGATAACCATGCTTGTTAAAAAAAAAAAAAACTTGCATTCGTATGTGAATGAGACTTGTTTAGGATCAACATTACATTTTTTGAATTCATTATTGTGTTGAACATTGCATGCTTTAATTTGGGATAGATAATATCTTATAAAGCAAGATATAGCATACTTTTTTCTTAAGATTATTGAAGTACATCTTTCTTTGTAAAAGTTGTTGAGTTGTGTGATTATGCATGAAAGATGAGTGTGATGCTTTACTTGTGATCACCCCTTTTGATCTAGTCCTAAACAAGGTTTAAGTAAATAGAGTAATCATTATTACACAAATGTGTACAAAGTTCTATCTACTCCAATGTTTTGAGTTGCTCAGTAACTAGGGGTATTCATCACAAATGTTTATCTTTACGTCAAACGGCGGCTTGAAATATGAGTATGCAAAGCACTTTAAGTTTGTGACTTTGTGAGTAACCGGGTGCATTCATCACAAATGTTTGTATTCGCGTCAAAAGGGAAGTGACCACTTAAAGAAAAAGAATAAATAATATCATCAAAAAAAAAGAGAAAAGAAAAAAAGAAAAGAAAAAAATATATATAGATACTTCTCTAGTTTGCTACCTTGTTTGTAGTAGTGAGAAGGGAAGATTACAAGTTGAGTTTTCACGTGAATCAATTATGTTGGTTGCATGATAAATACAATTGAATTTGGAATTTTGTATGGATGTTTGATTTAGAGAATGTGAGTATGCTTATTTTTCTTTATTTACTATTGTGTATACTAAGTTAAAGATACCAATGTTTGCATGATAGGCCCTTTAAGTGTGATGAGTCGAGCCTAATTATGTTATTATTATTCTTTTCATTTCAAAGGTTTTATGTTTTGTTTTGCTTGAGGACTAGCAAAATCTAAGTTGGGGGGTGTGATTGTGCATCAAAAGTATCATTAAGTCTCTTATTTTACATATGTATTTATTGTTTTTATTTGAGTTTTTTATAATAATTGATGTGCTTTTTAGTAATGAAGTTTCTTTTAATGTTTCGATAGGTTTTTAGAGCTTAAATGAATTATTTCAGAAAATTCAACGTCGGAATTCAGAACAAAGAATTGAAGAGAAATTTAGTTGAAGATTGAAGCAAATCTTGGTTCAAATAAGTGCTCCAAATTTGCCCCAAAAATCAATTCTATTCCAATTCTAGAAAAGAATATCATATATTCAAGCCCAAACTTGCCTTATGTTGTGTGCAAACTTCAACCATCAAACACTCAAGGTTTTAATGTCAATCATAGCCCAAATAATAGGTATATTTGTATCCTTATTTGATGCTTAAAATCAGCCCCAAATCAGCCTCCAAATCAGCCCAAGCACAATCCATGATCTTACATGTCCACACAACAAATAACATTTGATTTATTTTGGGTAATTCATTGACCCAAGAGGGCAAGAACATGGATGGAAAGCTGGAGGGGACATTGTCACATTATTTTGGGTCAAAAAGAAGTAAGAGACAGCTCACAAAGGAGGAAGAAAAATGTGCACCAAAGTGTTCTCCAAGCTGGCCTGATTTGATTTTCCAGAACACCTTTCTGTGTTTTGCCCATAACTTTTGACTCATATGTCCAAATGAGCTGTTCTTTAATGATCTGGAAATATAACAGAATGGCCTATAAATATGTCTCTAATATCCATCTCCAAAGGAGGCTTCTAAGAGGGTCGAATTGCTGTCCAAAGTTAGAGTCAGATTTGTGTCCGAATATTTACTGAAATTGTGTTGTGTCCTTTATAGATTTCGGTTCTTTAGCTTGTAAAACTTATTATTTCAGTGTGATTCAAGTTATTTCATGTTTATTGAAGTGTTCTTATATATAATCATGGTTGGCTAATCTCCTTCTTGGATCCAAATCAAGGATGATGGTGATTGAGGTGAGTTCTTTAAGATATGAATGAATCTTAATGTTTATCTTCTTATTTTCTTCATGAATGTTTTATTATTGCAAAGAAATTTTAGAAATCATTTAGGTAATGTTATAATCTTGAATTTTTATGCACAAACCTTAGTTTTGGTATAGAGATTGCTTGATTCAATGTCTTACTTAATATGAAAGTACTTGTTCATTCTTAAGCAATAATCAATCTTCATCTTTTTAAACTTCATTGTAATATCTTCCGATCTAATATCACCATCGTTGATATTAGGTTGAGTTATCTTATATATGTTGAAGGAATCACCAATACATCACCATTAAAATTGATTTGGACCAAGACTTACTTTTTCTTGTCATTTAAAATCTATTTACACTTTTTCATCTTTGAAAACAAATCCATCAATCATTTTCAACCAAGTTATTGTTAATTTAATTTCTCTTGAGTTTTTTTTTGTTACCTAGCTTAATTTCCAGATCTAGCTCTTTGTGGATATGACCTCAATCTTAACGAGTTAATTGCTACATCGCACACTCGTGCACTTGCGAGTTAAAACAAGCCGAACATAAAAGCGGTCAAGCACACTACATGTATGCTAGTCAACACATGGTACATTACATGTATGCTAGTCAACACATGGTGATCCCCCTACCCGGGATCCTAACATACACTACATGTATGCTAGTCAATACATCTTGATCCCCTTACCCGGGATCCTAACATACACTGAATGTATGTTAGCCAAACATAGTGATCCCCTTACCCGGGATCCTAACATACACTAAATGTATGCTAGTTCATGCCTCAAATCAAACTTCTCATATTTCCTTTGTCAACGATAATTTCATCACTTGACAAATCACACCACAACCATTCACCTTGAATACATATACATTTAGAATACTATCCAAAATATTGACATCCTTACGCAAACTTTCCTCCTTTCTCCTAATATCCAACATTCGGTAATTCACATCTCACATCAATAACATATTAAATCATAGAATTTAACTAGAAAGTATAGGTGCGGAACACCTACCTACAATAGAAGCCTACTAGTGCTCCCCTACTGCTGCCGTTGCACCACGCCTGTGGTCCCTCCTGCAAATCACAAGTTCATTTCATAAATTATCCCCACTCAAGGATATGTTTTATAATAACCATATCAACGACCAATCAGTCTTTCTTTCAGTCATTTCTTAATATTTTATATTTTTTCTCATTTCACCCATTAATATTGTCGTTCTTTGTCCAACCCTAGTTATCATTCATTTCTTTATATTTGGACTGTTACTGTCTCGTTTTTGAACTATTACTGTCTGACCTCTCCTCAGATTTTTAACTATATCTGGAGTTATAGAACTCCGATTCAAGCGAGATTAGTCTCGTTGGAAAGCTAAGACATGAGGCTACAAGTTCTCTGAATAAAAGAGAACTCAGTTCTGCTTCTAAGATAGTCAAAATTGCTCATCAACAAACGTTTGGACTGTTATTGTCCAACTCATGCTGTCTCGTTTTTGAACTGTTACCGTCGACCTCTCCTTAGATTTTTAACTATATCCGGAGTTATAGAACTCCGATTGAAGCGAGATTAGTCTCGTTGGAAACCTAAAACATAAGGCTACAAGTTCTCTGAATAAAAGAGAACCCAGTTCTGCCTCTAAGATAGTCAAAATTGCTTATCAACAAACATTTGACATTCTTGTCCAACTATTACTTGTCTCGTTTTTGAACCGTTACTATCCGACCTCTCCTCAGATTTTTAAGTATATCTGGAGTTATAGAACTCCGATTCAAGCGAGATTGATCTCGTTGGAAAGTTAAGACATGAGGCTACAAGTTCTCTGAGTAAAAGAGAACCCAGTTCTGATTCTAAGATAGTCAAAATTGCTCATAAATAAATATTTGGACTCTTATTGTCCAACCATAGTTTTGAAACCCGACCCGGTCCAATGATCGGGTCACGGGTTAGATGGGTTGACCCGGGTCAACCCAAAAAAAATATTTTTAATTCATTCTTATATAATTATAATTTTTTTCTATATTTTTTTAATTCGTTCTTATTATCAATACATTAATTTTTTTTAACAAGAAAACAACCACTCCAAATTCCCTAACCCACCGTTTCGCACATTTTTTCTTTCTTTTTGTTTTTTTAGACATAAACTATCTCGAAACTTTTTAAAAGCACTTCTCTTTCCCTTCCAATGTGTTTTGATGACCGTAGGTTTACTTCAGAACACATAAAAGTTCTGATCACCGCAAATTCAGACCCTTTTAATAGTAAATACCATCGGCCACCACCAAAGGGACTAAACCATCAAAGTTTTTCTTTTGTTATGGGGAAGAGAAAGAGAAGTAACGGTGATCATAACAAGACCAAGTGCACTTCTTCTTCGGGTAATGTATCGGTTCTCTTGCTTCTTTAAATGATTTTGGGGTTGTTGAGAAAATGGTGGAAGATGAAGGGAGTTTTGAATCTTGATGATTGAATCAAGAACTGCTAATCGATGCCCAATCAAGAACTGCGAGTTCAGAAAAGGCAAAGAACCAAGAAAAGAGAGAGTGAAAGAAGGAGATTCGTGAAGAGAAACAAAAGTCTAACCTTATTGAAGGGATCAAGAGTCTTCTGCTCCTCTGCAATTCGTGATTGAAATTGTTTTTCTTTATTAGGTTTTCAATGTTTGCAATTGCAGGCTTGCAGCAATTCTGCATCAGTGCATCGTTCATCTTCGTCGTTTAACCTCTATGCATATATAAAAAAAGGCCCGGGTCAGCCGGGTTTCGCCGGGCCAACTCCCAGGCGGGTTTTTTCTTAGACCCGAACCGGTCCCATGCCCGGGTCGGCCCGCCGGGCCGGTCCGGGTTTTAAAACTATGTGTCCAACTGTTACTGTCTTGTTTTTGAATTATTACTGTCTGACCTCTCCTCATATTTTTAACTATATGTGGAGTTATAGAACTCCAATTCAAGCGAGATTAGTCTCGTTGGAAAGCTAAGACATGAGGCTACAAGTTCTCTAAATAAAACAGAACCCAGTTCTGCCTCTAAGATAGTCAAAATTGCGCATCAACAAATGTTTGGACTGTTACTGTCTCGTTTTTGAAATGTTACTGTCTGGCCTCTCCTCATATTTTTAACTATATCTGGAGTTATAGAACTCCGATCCAAGCAAGATTAGTCTCGTTAGAAAGCTAAGACATGAGGCTACAAGTTGTCTGATAAAAGAGAACCCAGTTCTACCTTTAAGATAGTCAAAATTGCTCATCAACAAACATTTGGATCATTCTTGTTTCGTTTTTTGAAGCTGATTCTTCTCGATCTCTCCTTATATTTTTAACTATATCTAGAGTTATAGAACTCCGATTGAAGCGATATTAGTCTCGTTGGAAAGCTAAGACATGAGGCTATAAGTTCTTTGATTAAAGAGAACCCAGTTCTACTTCTAAGATAGTCAAAATTGCGCATCAACAAATGTTTGGATTCTTATCGTCTCGTTTTTGAACCGTTATTGTCGACCTCTCCTCGGATTTTTAACTATATCCGGAGTTATAGAACTCCGATTCAAGCGAGATTAGTCTCGTTGGAAAGCTAAGACATGAGGCTACAAGTTCTCTAATTAAAGAGAACCCAGTTCTACCTCTAAGATAGTCAAAATTGCTCATCAACAAATTAGACTTACTACCCTACAAGGTATGTCATGACCCAATCTCGGTTGATAACCCATAACTGGAGTTCTACAGCTCCAAATTAAGCAAGACCAATTTACTTAGTTAGCTAACATCCAAAATTATAATTTTTATGAAGGAATCTGGTTCTAATCCCCTCATCCTCCTATCCAAAATCTTACCAAAAGTCAGGAGACGAGTCTGTCCAAATTCATCACCCCCCCTTCCCTTCACACATAACTTTCACAAACTACATTTTCTGGGTAAATTATCATGGTTTCACATCCCCAAATCACATACCACACATGAATTAACTTAATTTTAACAACAAATATTCCCCCTCCCAATTCAATTCTAATAACCGTAATCTATAATTCACATCAAGGCATCAATTCATTATCGAATTTGAAATAACTTATAAGATCATGTTTAGAACCCCTTACCTGGTAGGAATTACGGTTTTCATCTTCAACTAGTTGAAGATTTTCAACTCCCTCCTTTCTTATCTAATGACAGCCGGCCATCCATCTTCTCTTCTTATTCAATTTTCTTGTTAATCCTTTGCCCACAACTGTTTTTCCATCAATAAACCCTTAAGCTTGGATGGGTTCTTGAAATTTGTGTGTTTCTCTCTTGATTTTGCAAGAATGGATACAAAACTCCCTCTTTTCTTTCCTTACGATTGCTACAGATTTTTGGTGAGAAAAGGGGTATTTATGCTCTATAATTTTTCTTATTTGCATTTAGGCCCCCACATCTTCTTCTTCTTCTTCTTCTTTTTCTTCTTATAATTAAGTTATACCTCTTTTCATTTCTTATAATTTAACCCCACAACTTTTTGTTTAGTTTATTTTCTTTAATTTAATCCAACCCTCAATATTTTCGGGTTGATTTATAATATCTCCATATATTTCGTCCATAAACTTCTATCCAAAAGTTTTTGAATTCCCGTTTTTATTTAACCATATGCATGAATTTCTTCACTTTTATTTCTCATTTAGTTAGTTTGCAATCTAAGCAACCTTTATTTTTCCCAGGGTTTACAAATGACCTATGGAAACTCCTGTAAAATTTAAGCGTGATCCAACAACAGGATCAAAAGTTATGGCCTTTTTGGGTCATTATTCTAGTCAGTCGTGACTAGACCTCCTCTTTAGTGAGTAGCGATTGCATAGGTTTTTAAGAAAAACAACCTCCACAAACTCCTATAAAATTTTGAGCGCCATCAAACGTTCGCATAAAAACTTATGGTTCTTTTGAGCCATTATTCTGGTGAGGCGTGACTGAACCTCCTCTATAGTGAGTATCGATTGTATAGCTCCTCCAAAGAAAATGACCTCCAGAAACTACTGTAAAATTTTGAACGCGATCAATTGGTCTGATAAAAAGTTATAGCCTTTTTGAGCCGTTATTGTGGTCAGGCGTGACTTGACCTCCTCTTCAGTGAGTAGTGATTCCGTAGCTACTCCAAAGAAAACAACATCTAGAAACTCCAGTGAAACTTTAAGCGCGATCCAACGATCGCATTAAAAGTTATGGCTCTATTGAGCCGTTATTTTGGTCAGGCGTGACTAGACCTCCTCTACAGTGAGTAGCAATTGTATAGCTCCTGCAACAAAAATGACATCTGGAAACTCCTGTAAACATTTGAGTGCGATCCAACGGTTAGATCAAAAGTTATGGCCTTTTTTAGCCATTATTCTGGTCAGGTGTGACTAGACCTCCTCTTTAGTGAGTAGCGATTGTAAAGCACTTCCAAGGAAAACAACCTTTGGAAACTCCTGTAAAAATTTAAACGTGATCCAACGGTTGCATAAAAAGTTATTGCTCTTTGGAGTTGTTATTCTGATGAGGCGTGAGTAGACCTCCTCTGCAGTGAGTAGCGATTGTATAGCTTTTCCACAGAAAACGACCTCCGGAAACTACTATAAAAATTTGAGCGCTATCCATTGGTCTGATCAAAAGTTATGGCCCTTTTGAGCCATTATTGTGGTCAGGCGTGACTAGACCTCCTCTACAGTGAGTAGCGAATGAATAGCTAATCCAAAGAAAACGACCTCCAAAAACTATTGTAAAAATTTATGCGCGATCTATGGGTCTGATCAAAAGCTATGGCCCTTTGGAGCCCTTATTATGGTCAGGCTTGACTAGACCTCCTCTTTAGTGAGTAGCGATTCCATAGCTACTCCAAGGAAAACGACCTCCGGAAACTCCAGTAAAATTTAAAGCGCGAACCAAAAGTCGCATTAAAAGTTATGGCTCTTTGGAACCGTTATTCTTGTCAGGCATGACTAGACCTCTTCTACATTGAGTTGCAATTTTATAGCTCGTCCAATGAAAACGACCTCTGGAAACTCCTGTAAAAATTTGAGCGTGGTACAACGATCGTATCAAAAGTTATGGCCCTTTTGAGCCATTATTATGGTTAGGCGTGACTAGACCTCCGCTTCAGTGAGTGGTGATTGTATAACTACTCAATAGAAAACAACCTCCAGAAACTGCTGCAAAATTTTGAGCGCGATCCATTGGTCTCATCAAAAGTTATGGCCCTTTTGAACCGTTATTGTAGTCAGGCGTGACTAGACCTCCTCTTCAGTGAGTAGTGATTCCGTAGCTACTCCAAGGAAAACAACATCCAGAAACTCCAGTGAAACTTTAAGCGCGATCCAACGATTGCATTAAAAGTTATGGCTTTATTGAGCCGTTATTCTGGTTAGACGTGACTAGACCTCCTCTACAGTGAGTAGCAATTGTATAGCTCCTGCAACAAAAATGACATCTGGAAACTCCTGTAAACATTTGAGCGCGATCCATTGGTCTTATCAAAAGTTAAGACCCTTTTGAGCCGTTATTGTGGTCAGGCGTGACTAGACCTCCTCTTCAGTGAGTAGCGATTCCATAGCTACTCCAAGGAAAACGACATCCAGAAACTCCAGTAAAACTTAAAGTGCGATCCAACGGTCGAATAAAAAAGTTATGGCCCTTTTGAGCTGTTAATCTTGTCAGACCTGACTCGACCTCCTCTTTAGTGAGCAGCGTCCATCGCTACTTCAAGAAAAACAACCTCTGATAACTTTTGTAAAAATTTGAGAGCGATCCAACGGTAGCATCAATTTTTATTGCTCTTTTAAGTCGTTATTCTAGTCAGGAATGACTAGATCTCCACTTCAGTGAGTAGCGATTGTATAGATCCTCAAAAGAAAATGACCTCCGAAAACTCCTGTCAAACTTTAACCGCAATCCAACGATCGGATCAAAAGTTAATGCCCTTTTGAGCTGTTATTCGGGTCAGGCATGACTAGACCTCCTCTTGAGTGAGTAGCTATTGTATAGCTTCTCCAAGGAAAACGACATTCGAAAACTCTTGTAAACATTTAAGTGCGATCCAACGGTCGCATCAAAAGTTATGGCTCTTTGTAGCTGTTATTCTAGTCAGGCGTGACTAGACCTCCTCTACAGTGAGTAGCGATTTTATAACTCCTTTAACAAAAATGACCTCTGGAAACTCCTGTAAAGATTTGAGCGCGATACAACGATCAGATCAAAAGTTATGGCCCCTTTGAGCTATTATTGTGGTCACGCATGACTAGACCTTCTCTTTAGTGAGTTGCGATTCCATAGCTACTCCAAGGTAAACAACCTTCAAAAACTCCTGTAAAACTTTGAGCGCAATGCATTGGTCTAATAAAACGTTATGGCCCTTTTGAGCCGTTATTGTGGTTAGGCGTGACTAGACCTCCTCTTTAGTGAGTAGCGATTTCATAGCTACTCCAAGGAAAACGACATCCAGAAACTCTAGTAAAACTTTAAGCGCGATCCAACGATCGCATTAAAAGTTATGGCTCTATTGAGCTGTTATTCTGGTCAGGTGTGACTAGACCTCCTCTACAGTGAGTAGCGATTGTATAGCTCCTACACCAAAAATGACATCCAGAAACTCCTGTAAACATTTGAGCGCGATCCATTGGTCTTATCAAAAGTTACAACCCTTTTGAACCATTATTGTGGTCAGGCGTGACTAGACCTCCTCTTCAGTGAGTAGCGATTCCATAGCTACTCCAAGGAAAACGACATTCAGAAACTCCAGTAAAACTTTAAGTGCGATCCAACAGTTGCATCAAAAGTTATCGCTATTTGGAGCTGTTATTATGGTTAGGCGTGACTAGACATCATTTACAGTGAGTAGCAATTCTATAGCTACTCCAAGGAAAATGACCTCCGGAAACTGTTGTAAAACTTTAAGCGCGATCCAACAGTCGCATAAAAAGTTATAGCTATTTGGAGCCGTTATTCTGGTTAGCCATGACTAGACCTCCTATACAGTGAATAGCGATTCCATAGCTAATCTAAGGAAAATGACCTCCAGAAACTCCATTAAAACTTTAAGCGCGAACCAATGGTTGGATAAAAAGTTATGGTTCTTTTAGCCGTTAATCTCGTCAGGCATGACTGGACCTCCTCTTTAGTGAGTAGTGATGGAATCGCTACTCCAAAGAAAACGACCTCTGGAAACTCCTGTAAAAATTTAAGAGCGATCTCACATTAGGATTATAAGTAAAGTCCTTTTGAGTCGTTATTGTGGTCACGTGTTACTAGACCTCTTCTTTAGTAAGTAGTGATTCCATAGCTACTCCATGGAAAACAATTTTCAGAAACTCCTGTAAAAATTTGAACGCAATCTAACGGTAACATCAAAAGTTATAGCTCTTTTGAACTGTTATTCGTGACTAGACCTCCTCATTAGTGAGTAGCTCTGGAATCGCTACTCCAAGGAAAATGACCTCCGGAAACTCTGTAAATATTTAAACATGATCCAATGGTAGGATCAAAAGTTACCTGGTGTGGAGGAGGCGGTGCCTTGTTGGTCTGGCTGCTTCGATGGTGATGTTGCGGTGGAGGCCGGTGACGGTGTCGTGGCTCACGAACGGCAACTCCAAGCAGTGGCAAGACATGATTGTTCACTCCCCTTGGTGTTTCGTTTTGCTTTCTCTTCTCTTGTTGTCAAGCGTCTTCCCCTTCTGTATTCCTCTTTTGTATTCCCCTGTTTATTTCTCTCTCAAACCCTCCCCTGTTTCAACCCGTCTTCTGTCCTCTCTCTCTCTCTCTCTCTCTCTCTCTCTTCCGTCTGCTTTCTTTTTCTTTTTCCTCCTCTCATCCTCCTCCTCTGCTGTTGGCGTTGAGTGGTATTTATAGGGCAAAGGGGAGCGGGGGAGTCCGTATCGCTGCCCTATCGTGCGCATGGGGAGCAGGGCCTTCCTGCCCTGCCACGGCGTCGGGCTAAGTGGCCAATGGGAGTGGATTGTAGGGCGCGACTTCGTTGGTTTCTCATTATGAGGGGGTGTGGGGCTTTGGGTTTTGGCAGAGCACGTCCAAGGGAAGAAGGAGGAATAGTGTCGCTCAAAACGACGTTGTTTTGTTCCTTTTTTTTAACATGAAACGACGTCGTTTTGGACAAAACACACCGTTTCATTTAAATAAAATATGGTGCCAAAACACGTCAACTTCCAAATCAGTCCTCAATTTATCATTTGTTCATTTGAGTCCTCAAATGCAATTTTGATTTTAAGAATCAATTTAATTGCATCCCTGCCAACTTCAATTGTTGGCCTTATAGTTAGCCTTCTTTTTCACTTTAGTCCTTGGTTTTGAATTTGTGCATTTTGACCATCAATTGATTAATAAACTTCAAATTCCTTCAATTTGGTCCCTGATTCGGTCAATTTCAGTCCTTCTATTTACGCGCCTTTTCTAGTTTGGTCCTTGGTTTTGGATTTATGCAATGAAGTCCCTACTTGGCCACCAAACTTCAATATTCATGCAATTAAGCCCCTGATTTGACCAAATCAACTATTTAAAATTGTAATTTGACCCCTGAACTTTAATTTCTTCCAATTAAAGCTCAAATTGACTTACAAATCAATTTTTCTTGCAATCAAACCCTCTATAAATTCAATTAAACCTTCAATAAAATACAATTGAGTCTATAAACATCTAATTTTGGACTTTTCTCCTCAAATTGAATTTTCTTTTCCAACAGGGCTCTTATCATTCAAGTATATATTGTCAAAATTTCAATCTTTGTATTTTTGAACCTCCTTAATCAATTTTTCTAACCATTTTCAGAGCGCTCCAGCCTCCTACTACTATTATTATTTTTTCTAATTTCTTCCGACTATATATTTATATATTTATTTTTATTATTATTTATTTATTTATATTTTTTTATTTTATATTTTTTTTTTGTGCAGGGACCCAAAAATGGGTTACAACAGATGCCCCCTCTTTATAATACTTATGAAGCAGGGGTTTTGCGTAGTAAGTTTAATAAAGATAAACAAAACTGAACTTCCAAAACTGATCTTGTCGAAGCTTGATTGATCTGAAACTCTGTCTTTATAGCAATCCCCTTCAACCCGAAACTAACGATCAAAACTATGTTCAACTTAGTCATCTTAAGATCCCAGTCTGGCGATCTTATGAATTCTAACTTTGGTTAGATTAACCTGGAATTCCATCCGAGATCCCTTCTGGCGACCTCTTTTAACCAAAAAATCTATATTTGTAGCTCGGCCAACCTGAAATCCCATCTAGCGATTCCTTTTAGCCAAAGCTGATATCGATGTTGCGGTTGGGTTAACCTGAGATCCCTTCTAGCGACCTCCTTTAACCAAAACAAAAAAATCCATGTTTATAGCTCGGTCAACCTGGAATCCCATCTAGCGATTCCCTTTAACCAAAGCTGAAATCGATGTTGCGGTTGGGTTAACCTGAGATCCCTTCTAGCGACCTCCTTTAACCAAAACCAAAAAATCTATGTTTGGAGCTTGGTCAACCTGGAATCCCATCTGGAGATTCTCTTTAACCAAAGCTGAAATCGGTGTTGCGGTTGGGTTAACTTAAGATCCCTTCTGGCGACCTTCTTTAACCAAAACCAAAAAGTCCATGTTTATAGCTCGGTGAACCTGGAATCCCATCTAGCGATTCCCTTTAACCAAAGCTGAAATCGATGTTTGTTCTTCCTGATGGCAGGGTTTTAACCTTTCCTTTTCTTTTGAAAATTTCCTAATAGGTTCTTCTCACTTTATTATTGTTCTAGAATCAAAACCATGATTCTTTGTTATCAACTCAATGATTCTTTCTTTGTCCACAATCTTGTTGGATTACATTAAGGATTCCTCTTGTAACAATGCAAAAAAACATTCATGCAATGATTTATGATTAGATGCCATGAATGTATTCTTACCTGGTTTTGAAACATAGGTCCCGTCATTTTCTTCTATTTCATGAAACTCTCTCTTGACATGAGCTTGTTTTTTAAGTCGTATGCTGGATTCATTTTTCGTGCTGCCTCTTTTTACCCATCATATCTTTGAGAAGAAGTCTTCGACTTTTTACAGGTAGCTTTTTCAAAAATGTATGATTTGTCATTGCCTTCTTTGTCATGCTCTTATCAAATGCTTTAGCTTATCTTTTTCAAATCTATAGGGGACCACCAACAATAAACTCTTTAGAGAGTGAAGGGATAACAAAAAACAAATTTTTCTCATTTAAAAAAAATGCATATTTCAAGCAGGGCCCTCCTCAGCTTCTGCTTGACTGGTTTACAACCTTCTTCCAACGGTATCTTATGTACTACAATATTTGTATCCAAGCCAGGCATATCTTCATAGGACCAAGCAAAAGCATCTGAATATTCTTGTAGTAGGGCGATCATTTCCGTCCTTTGTTCAGAAGTAATTAAGGTACCTATTTTCAACTCTTTCCTGAGCTGATCACCGCCCATATTTATGGTTTCGAGGTCCTCTACGGCGGGCTTCCAAGTCTATTCACGTTGTTCCACTAGCTTTGTGAATTCACTGATATTGCTTTCATCCCACTCTTCTTCTTCCATAGCTATTACATGTTCTTTCAAGTTTGGCCATTTATTCTTGATGCTAAGTGTATGTGATGTTGTAGGAGATTCGCTTTCAGAATTCCTAAAAGTGGGAAGTGTTTGGTATAAATGCATAAAAAAACAATTTTGAAAAGTGCATGATCTCATCATTTATTTAAAGAAAAGGTGGGCTCAATGACAAACACAAAATCTAGCTGACATCATGAGCCTTGATTGTCAACTAGAGAAAATAAAAGCAAATAAAAGCATGTTAAGGCAAACAAAGTTGGTTTACATTTTGAAAACTACTGGAGCTTCTTGGGTCACCCAATTCTGAAACTTCTCACCCTGGCCAACTTGCGCACAAAGGTCTTGGCGGATCTAGTGTGTGGATAGTCAGTTGTGGCAGTGCTTCATCTTCTTTCCCCACCCGTGTTTTCTTGTCACCTCCTTCGACCTTACCCTCTTCCATGGTGTTCACATTCATCATTGACAATTCCTGACCAAGGTTTTCCAAACCTTTATCAGGTTGCATTACGTATGTAGCCTCTTGAAACAAAACCCTAAGGGGAGGGATTTCCAGCTCTTCCCATTCAGGTTCCCTTCCTTCAATCCTGGCCCTTCTTTTTTCCTTTCTCCTACCAGCCTGACCCATTGATAATCCTCCTTCTTAGGCATATACCCGAGCCCAAATCTTTGATCAACATGTTTCATCTTATGAGACTAGACCTTAATGGAATTTTGGTGATAGGGTTATACGGAGATGGAATTTCACGGTCTAAGAAGCATCTAGTCGCCATCCTTATTGCTTCTGAGATCTTTGGCCTTCTTAATATTGTGTTCTCGGGAACCCAATCATTGTTCACAATCTCGAAAGCATGGACATTCTCGTCCTTGCAGTCTGTGGCCTCAATGAAAGGTATGGCTACGTTCTTTTATCATAGATATTGTTTCTTCATCTTTGACAGTTACTAACATCCCGTTCATGATATATTTCAAGCATTGGTGTAATGGTGAAGTTACCGCCCCGGCTGCATGAATCCAAGGCCTTCCCAACAACATGCTATATGAAGGGTGGATATCCATAATTTGCAGCGTTACTAGGAACATTTGTGGTCCCACATATAATTCCACCTCTAAAGTCCCAATTATCTGTCTGGGTGAGCCGTCATATGCTCTTGCCATCATGGTACTTGGCTTTATGTGAGATTCATCGACTGGCATTTCTTTCAGCATGTGTTTTGGCAGCACATTAAGAGCCGAGCCATTATCGATGAGCACCTTTCCTATGAGGCAGTCTTTGTACCTAACAGTAATGTATAGGGGCTTGTTATGTCTAGTTCCTTCAGTACCTAGCTTATCTGCTGTGAAGTACAAATAATCAGTCACATGAATTCTCCCAACCAGATGCTCCATGGTTTTCTGCTCAATGTTTTGAGGCACATAAGCCTCATTCAATACCTTTTGCAAGGCATTTCGATGCAGCTCAAAGCTGAGTATCAAAGCCATAAGGGAGATTCTGGCAGGGGTCTTTTTTTAGTTGATCTACTATGCAGTATTCACTGTGCTCTATCAACTTTAAAAATTCATTTGACTCTTCTTCAGTCATTGACTTATTAACCTCTAATTCCTGGTCAACATCTACCACCTCTTTGCCTTTTGCTTTCCTTAACTCTTCAGGTGTGAAGCATCGGCCACTTCGAGTCATCCCACTAATCTCGGTTTGGAATGAAGGAACAATGACTTGGATGTTAGAGGTATAGCCATAATTGTAAGGCATGACATTGTGATTTCCTTTTGTGTAGGAAGGTTTAGCTAAGATCAACTTTGGTGGCCCATTAACTGTTTGTTGGATCCTACATACCCCTGACAGCTTATCTTGGCCTTCCATCATACTCACTTCACAACTGCCCTCTATGGGTTCAATCCTCAACTCCCTCATTATCAACATTTTCGCAATCCTTTCGCAAAACTCGATGCAATCCTCAATATGATGTCCCCTTCTTCTATGGAACTCACAATAATCACATCCCTCCAAATGGCATTCAACATCTCTAGAAATCTTGATTGTACTAACATGTCGTACAACTTCTTTATGGATACCTTTAATGCCTTACTTTGATTCCCGACTTCTATCATGCCCACTCCACTATTACTTGCGGCATGACTAAGCAATGGATTTGAATTGATGTTGGGTGTGTCTTCAAATGACACCCATCCTATCTTGATGAGCTCCAACAACCTCCTCTTCAAAACATAGCACGTTTCAAGACCATGCCCGGGATTACCAACTTGTACCAGATGGGGAATGGTGGTTGAAGTGGTAATGCGGGGATAGGAGCTATGTGTCCAATGCTCAATAGTTTGGCATACAAGTGTAAATCCCAAAAAAAAAAGGCTGGATTAATTAAAGGAAATAAACTAAACTAAAAAGAAGTGGGGGCAAAACGAATACACTTAAAGAAAATAGGGCCTAAATGCAAATAAGAATAATTATAGAGCATAAGTACTCCTCTTCTCACCAAAAAACAGATCTGTAGATAACGTAAAGAAAGAAAAGAGGGAGTTTTTATATTTATTTTTACAAATCAAGAGAGAAACACCAAAATTTCAAAAACCCATCCAAGATTAAGGGTTATAGGTAGAATAAACACTGGTGGGAAAGGGATTAACAAGAGAAATTAAACAAGAAGAGAAGAGGGGAGGGTCGGCTGTCATTAGAAAGAAAAGGAGGGATCGAAACCTTGATTCGTACCGAGTAAGGTATTCTAAACCTGCTCTTATGAGTCATTTCAAGTCGATTATGAATTGATGCCTGGATGTTAATTTATAGATTTGAGTTCTTAGACTTGAATTGAGGAAAAAGTATGAGTTGCTAAATTAAAGAACTTCATGTGTTGTATGTAAATGGAAAGATTGACGAATCTGGACAGTTTCGTCTCTTGACTTTTAGAGAGATTTCGGGTAGGAGGATGAAGGAATTAAGTCAGGTTCCTCATAGAAATTGTAGGTTTGGATGTTGGCTAACTAATAAAATTGGTCTTGCTCAATTTGGAGTTATAGAACTCCAGCTATGGGTCACCAACCGAGATCGGGTCATGACAGACCTTATAGGGTTGTAGGTCTGGTTCGTTGATGAGAAATTTTGACTATTTTAGAGGTAGAACTGGGTTCTCCTTCCTTCAGAGAACTTGTAGCCTCATGTCTTAGCTTTCCAACAAGACTAATCTTGCTTGAATCGGAGTTCTATAACTCTAGATATAGTTCAAAATCTGAGGAGAGGTCGGAGAGTAACAGTTCAAAAATGAGACAGAATGAGTTCAAAAAAACAAGACAAGAATGAGTTCAAAAACGAGGCAGTAACAGTTCAAAAATAAGACAGTAACAGTTCAATGTCTAGACAGTAACAGTTCAAAAATGAGACAGTAACAGTTCAATGCCTAGACATTAACAGTTCAAAAACGAGACAGTAACAGTTCAATGTCTAGACAATGATAGTTTAGGATTTAAACAGAAACGATTAATATATATATATAAGGAATGATAACTGTGGTTAGACAAAGAATGACAATATTAATGGGTGAAATGAGAAAAACGTAAAATATTAAGAAATGACTGAAAGAAAGACTTATTGGTTGTTGATATAGTTATAATAAAACATTTCCTTTAGTGAGGAAAATTTATGAGATAAATGATTAGTACTTAAAAGTGCATTTTTATCATGGTTTTATATCGTCATTTTGCACTTGAAGTATCAATAACTCTTTAACTAAAGCATGTTTTATAATAACAATTCTAATACCATAAGATACCTTTAATTTATGGTAAATGTTCATCTTAAATGCAGACTTATCACATAAATAAAAGGATTGATTGATGAGTTTAAGTACGAAAATTGAAAGGACAAAGAGAGGGCCAAACTTAGAAAAGAGATCTTTGGTTCAGTCCAAACCGGAACACTTGTTCGGTCATTGGGTCATATCCGGAGCTGTAGATCTTGGATTTAGGTCTGCCTTATATGGATGGAAAGCTAAGACATAGGCCTAAAACTTTCATGGGATTCCAAGATTTAAAAGGTTGTTTTCAAGTCCAAATTGTAGCAACAATGGAGAAGTCTGAATCTGTCCTGCAGCCCAAATACTGTTCAATGTTCAGCCCATATCTCGAGTTCTAGAAGTCCAAATGACCTCAAATGTTTATCCTGGAAAGCTGAGATAATTTCATAGAACTTTCATGATTTAAGTCTGTTCAAATTATGACGTTATCAATGACGTTTTTGGCAGACAAGAAGATAAGGATTGTCACCAAGTCAAGATGTGGCCATCCACTCAACAATTAGTCAACAAATCAATAGTTCTGAATTTTGGCCTATAAAAGGAGGCATTTGCCATGTATTTAGGCATCTTGGTTTTCAGATCAAGATCATGCTCTTGCTCTCTCTTTATATTTTATAATGCTTAAGTTTTGCTTATATTAATCTTTTGCTTATGCTTTTCATTTCCTTTCCTTGTTTATTTATGTTTCTCTCTTTCATTATGTTTAGCTAAGTTTATCATGTCAAGGTGAAAAGGTTACACTAATGGTGTAAGAATAAGTTTAATATAAACTCAACATGGACCTTAATGTTTGATACTAACATGTTTTATATTTGTTATCTTGTTCACTTTTAATATTTTGCTTGTTAAATGGTTAATCTAGATTTATGTTGTATAACCCTTGGTACAACAAATACTTGGCACTTTCATAGCCCAACCGTATGGAAATGAAAAGCATAAGCATTAACATTATTCGAATATGATAAGTTATAATCATGAATGCCTGACAACATTTACAAGTATTAACATTATTCGAATATAATAACTAATGTAATTATGTTAACAATTTATAATCCGATTGGAACCTCCTTTGTGTGTGGTTTCCAGTTGAGTAATAAAAAGAGTTTATACTATATGTTTGAAATACCATTAGTGGATCCTCTAACCTTGACAATTATTTTATCCTTGTTTAATTCTTACATCAATATCACATCTCAAAGCTCTTTTTATTATTACTATTATTATTATTGTTGTTGTTATTGTTATTATTGTTGTTGTTGTTATTTATAATTTATACAATCAACCTCCCCGTGGTTCGACTTCGGTCTTGCAGGGGTTATTTATTACTTCGATACTCCTGCACTTGGGAGAAGACATCAATCTTTTGGTCGTGTCAATAAACCTGTGAATTGCAGGAGGGACCACAGGCGTGGTGCAGCAGCAGCAGCAGGGGAGCACGAGTAGAGCTTTTATTGCAGGTAGGTGAATCGCACCTATACTTCCTAGTTAATTTCATGATTTATTTATATTACCAATGTGAAATGTGAATTATTGAATGTATGTGTATTCAAGGTGAAAACTTGTTGTGTGAATTGCCAAATGATGAAATTATAACTGACAAAAGAAATATGAGAAGTGCGATTTGAGGCGTAAACTAGCATACATTTAGTGTATGTTAGGATCCCGGGTAAGGGGATTGCCATGATTGGACTAGCATATATTTAGTGTATGTTAGGATCCCGGGTAAGGGGATCACCATGTATGGACTAGCATACATTTAGTGTATGTTAAGATCCCGGGTAAGGGGATCACCTTGCATCGACTCCTATGGGGTGATGATGATGATACTAGTGAAATTGGTATCGGTAATGTGATAAGCAAGAATAATCATGGTTGATCTCATAAAGTCTAGAATGAAGGTTGAAAGTGGCAGAGGGAACAGTTATTAATAGTTGAATAAGGAAGAGATTCTAATAAAAACTAGAAGGGAGAAGCGAATGAACTATGAATGCATTTTACCCTGTTGAAATTGTTAGATATTCGTGTTGTTATATTTATTGGAATATTAACCTTTCAATAATATGTATTTTGTTTCAGGATCATCGCATGCATGACAAGAGTAGACCCTAGCTTATGTTCCCTTCTTGTAATCTAGGTTCTAGGGAGTATACCATTGTATTTTGTAAACATAAAAATATTTGTATAACTTAATTTGAATAATTAATGTTTAAACTTGATTGAATGAACTTAACCCTGTAGTTCATATAACCATATTTCATGTCTATGTATTTATATTTATTTATTTTTATCCATCCATAATGATATTTGTTATATAATGCATATCATAAATATTGTGGTTGATAGGTGTGAGTATAAGTGTGGAATTGAAACCCAGGATGATTGGGTCGGGAATTAAGTTATGAGATGCGAGCTATTAGAAGTGTAAACAGATTCCATGTCAATAACTTGGGACCTTTCGGTTTAGGGGGGACTCCGTTGAAATTTCAGTAGATTTTAATACAAAGACCATGAATATATATATATATACAAAAAAAATTTAATTACTCTGTTTTTCGATGGGCATGAGATTGTCGTTTTATCCCGGAATGGGGGATGTTACAACAAGTCTTGCAAAGGCATGGGTAAAGGCGGCAATTGTTCTGTAATGTATTTTGTATTTGGTCTTTGGTGGTTGTTTTGGTTGTTTGACTGGTTATTTGTTCGACTAGGGGAAAAAGGTTTGCTAAAGTTCATGTGGGAAAATTGAGAGGTAGGTATTCGTGGGTTATGAGAATCCACTCTCTTGCCCTTGTACCCACCCTTCAAGTTGTTAACATCACCATCTCTATTTCTATTAAAAGGGGTTGGACATGTGTTGCCTCATCCCTCCACCTTTGCGCATAGGCCCTTGCTGACTCCTGACTCCTTTTCTCCATTGACATTAGACTTGTTCGATCTAGAGCGATTTCCAGGTTAAACTTGTACTGCTTAAGGAAAGCCTCCACCAAATCTATCCAGCTCCTGATCCTGACACTGTCTAACCTCATGTACCAGCTCAAAGCAAATCCTGCGAGGCTATCTTGAAAGAAATAGATTAGCAATTTATCATCACGGATTACTTCCACCATTTTGTTGCAGTAGGATCGAAGGTGAGTGTTTGGGCATTCCAAACCGGTGTACTTAATGAAATCTGGTATCCTAAAATCCTTTGGCACCACGATGTTTGGTACCAAACATACTTCACTTTGCTCGCATGGGGTTAAACCAGTCATTACCCTCAACTGCCCTTAATCTTTCTTCCAAAGCAAACAGCTTGTCATGGTCCATCAAATTGGTAGACCTATTATCTGGGGTTCCCTCCGCCATTAAGTCCATAGTGATTGGAGCATGAGTTGGTTGTATAGGGGTGATAGGCACAAAGTGTTGTTCATTAGCTGAGTTTACCCCCTGGTTTTGAGATGCTTGATGATTAGTACTTAAAAGTGCATTTTTATCAAGGTTTTATATCGTCATTTTGCACTTGAAGTATCAATAACTCCTTAACTAAAGCATGTTTTATAATAACATATCTAATAATATAAGATACCTTTAATTTATGGTAAATGTTCATCTTAAATGCAGGCCTATCACATAAATGAAAGAATTGATTGATGAGTTGAAGTGCTGAAATTGAAAGGACAAATAGATGGCCAAACTTAGAAAAGAGATCTTTGGTGCAGTCCAAACTGGAACACTGTTTGGTAATCGGGTCATATCTCGGAGTGTAGATCTCGGATTTAGGTCTACCTTATATGGATGGAAAGCTAAGACATAGGCCTACAACTTTCATGGGAGTCCAAGATTTAAGAAGGTCGTTTTCAAGTCCAAATTGTAGCAACAACGAAGAAGTCCGAATCTGTGTCCTGCAGCCCAGACAATCGTTCGGTGTTCAGCCCATATCTCGAGTACTAGAAGTCCAAATGATCTCAAATGTTTACCCTGGAAAGATGAGACAATTGTCTAGAACTTTCATGATTGAAGTCTGTTCAAATTATGACGTTATCAATGATGTTTTTGGCAGACAAGAAGATAAGAATTGTCATCAACTCAAGATGTGGCCACCCATTCATCAATTAGTCAACAAATCAATAGTTCTGAATTTTGGCCTATAAAAGGAGGCATTTGCCATGTATTTAGGCATCTTGGTGTTCAGATCAAGATCATGCTCTTGCTCTCTCTTTATATTTTGTAATGCTTAAGTTTTGTTTATATTAATTTCTTGCTTATGCTTTTCATTTCCTTTCCTTGTTTATTTATGTTTCTCTCTTTCATTATGTTTAGCTAAGTTAATTATGTCAAGGTGAAAAGGGTACACTAATGGTGTAAGAATAAGTATAATATAAACTTAACATGGACCTTAATGTTGGATACTAACATGCTTTATATTTGTTATCTTGTTCACTTTTAATACTTTGCTTGTTAAATGGTTAATCTAGATTTATGTTGTATAACACTTGGTACAACAAATACTTGGCACTTTCATAGCCCATACTGTATGGTATAACCGACACCTGAGCTTTGAAAGGAACTTGATTTGTTGTTAAGTTATAATCATGAATGCCTAACAACATTTACAAGTATTAGCATTATTCGAATAAGATAACTAATGTAATCATGTTAACAATTTATAATCCGATTGGAACCTCCTTTGTGTGTGGTTTCCAATTGAATAAAAAGAGTTTATACTATACTTGTTTGAAATACCATTAGTGGATCCTCTAACCTTGACATTTGTTGTTATCATTATTTAATCCTTACGTTAATCTTCCATCTCAAAATTCTCATCAACTTCTTCCTCTTCTTCTTCACTATTATTATTGTTGTTGTTGTTGTTGTTGTATTATTGTTATCTATAATTTATACAATTAACCTCCTTGTGGTTCGACCCCGATCTTACCGGGTTATTTATTACTTCGACACTCCTGCACTTGGGAGAAGACATCAATCTTTTGGTCGTGTCACTTGAGGGATGTGAGCTGCTGGCGCTTCTGCAGGCAGTTGTGCGGATGTTCCTTCCCCATTCTTAACTCTTAGAAGTTGTTTGAGTAGGTTGGTCAGCCGAGCAACTTCATTTTTTACGGATTCTAACTCGGTCTAATAATGTGACTCTAAGTGAGCTCTTTCTTCGTTCTCCATCCTTGATTTGGACTGGGTGTGGTGGACTTTGGATGTGGGACCTATGTTTCACAATCTAGAATGCATATGATAAATTAAAAACAAATGCATGATGAAAATATGATGCACATGTGATGTGTATTTTAGAGCTGATTCATGACTTTTATAATCCTTTAGGCAAGATTTCTGAGTCGAACTGATTGCTGTAAAGGAGGGTTTGTCAAGTTCTTATCATGGTAGCTTACCAAAACACATTAGAAAGAAAGATAAGTCATGGCCTTCTTATAAATAACAGTCGCCCATACAAAACTAAAATAGAAAAGGGCCTTATACATCGCTACCCTTAAAAGGCATTTCCCCTATTAGCTGAGTCCCCAATAAAGGAGATGATGGCCCCCTTGTACTCTCGATACTTTGAAGCATCATTTCCAACTTGGGTGGCTTGTTGTTGCAACCTTTCCGCACAATGAGCTGCTTGCTTGACCTGCTTTGTCATATGTCTTATCTTATCATGGAACACGATGTTATCTACGATTATAACTTCGTTGCTGGCTCCTAAGGCTTCATTATTTCTTTCCAACATTCGAACCATAGCCTCCGACCATGCCAACTTATCCCTTGCCCTTTGTAGTTCTTCTCTCTCGATATCCAGCTCGACTATTTTGGAGTTAATTTGAACTGCAAAGTTGTCCATGTAGTCTTGACATTCTTGACGCTCTTGCTTAATCTTACGCAACTCTTCTTCCATCTCGAAGTAATGGCTTCTCAACTCTCTCAGCTCTTCTTCTCATATTTCGAGCTCGGATTGTAAAGCCATTATCCTTCCCTTCGAAGACTCAGCTCTCTTCATCAGACTCAGCGGCTTTTCTTGCACTTCTCTCTTCCTCAAACTGCACCATATATTAAGCCCTGATCCTTCTTTCCTCTTCTATGTCGAGCTGGACTAGCCGATTCTTCTCTTTTTCAACTTCTACCTTCTTTATAAGAATGCTCCTTCCTTTCTTCAAGGAATCCATCACCTCTTTATCCACATTCATCTTGCCTTTTGTTGATCTCTTAACCTTAGCCAACTCTTTTTCTGTGAGCTCATTCTTGTTAACCAGCTCATCATATTTAGTTATTCGATTCCTTAACTCAGCTTGGACCCCTTTTGCTATTTCTTCAGCTACCTCGGCCCTTTTTGCCATTTTTTAAAAGATGTTAACTGCTTATCCTGTTTTTCCAACTGCTGGTTCAAGTAATTCCTCATCGTATTTTCTTCCTCTAATTGCATTTCCAATAGTTGTTGCTGCCCTTTGCTTTTGTTGAGATTAATTCTACATCGTTATAGCTGCTTTCTTAACTCTTCCTCATTATTAGTCTTTTTCTTTTTGGTTGCTCTATTGCTGATTCTAGATGTTTTGGTGTTGAGAAACCCCTCACTTCAGAAAGCTCTTCATTTCTCCAAATTGCATAATTTTGGTTGAATGACATTTCAAAATTGCTTCCTTCTTCCCTTTTTACCAGCAGGGGTCTTTCCCAATCTTGTCGGATAAGTTCCATCTCTTCAAGGAATGGTTGGTGCTTGAATAAACCTATGAAATCGGCTAAACCCAGAGTTCTTGGTGCATACTGCATTCCACCCAACTGCCTTGTTACAAGTGCGGGTATATAACTGATGTATCCGGTTACACCGATCAGGGGAACCTATATCTTGCTTCCACAACTCATTGTGCAGATGGCGTTATTCATCCACGGTGCTTTCCATTTGAATTTCTCCGTGGCAATGCTACATATTTTTCTATCCATGCTTTCTCATCCCAGTTCTTCCAAGTCTCATCTATGGTAACTTTTAATGGTCGCAGGTCAAACCACCAGAAGTTGTTAAAGATGTCCCTTAGTGTTTCGATATGACTGATAATCCATAAAAACAAAATAGGGATGCAACATCTCATGGCTCCTTTTCCATGTGTTCTATAGTGGTTAAGTGATAACATGGTTTCTCCCAAAATGGCTGAAGAGGGATTGATCCGGTCATGCTCGTATTCTATGAAGACATTTGCGGCTTCTAAACTGATGACTCCAATTTTGGATGGGAACAATACTAGTCCAAAGATGGCGAAGGCCACCAACCTGTATCGATCATCTCCCAACTTGCCTTCTTTAGCATTTTTCTTCATTCGGGCTTCAATGACCTTCCATTTAAAACCCCCATCAGCTACTCTACATTGGTTGATCTTTCCTAGGCCTAATAAATTGACTACCTCCGAAGCTGTGTCTTCAAATCTTTGCCTAAGGTAGATCTTGTGGCTGTTATTTGGAAAATCTAGAATCCTCTCGTATTCCTCCAAGGTAGGTGTCATATCGATGTTCCTGAAGGTAAAACACCGATAACTAGGATCCCAAAAATTCATTAGGACTTTGATTGTTGATGCTTGTATGGATAACCTCATTAGTTGTGCAATTCTCCCATATCGCCTTTCAAAAAGAGTCTCATCAATATATTCCATAATAGACAATAACTTCCCTAAATCATTTACCATGTGATTTATCTTGGTAATGCAAGGCAACCCACTAGAATCGATTCTTGGACATTTTCCTTCAGCTACCGAGTCAACTCAGATTCTTGCCCAAACTCTTGGAAAGATAGGTACTTAGTCATGATTTCAGCTCAAAAACCTAGATTGATGAATTTAACATTATTAATCTTGATGCAAATGCAAGTAAAATACATATCTGCCCAGTGACGTTCTGGTCTTGAAGGGGTCTCATATCTGCCCAGTGACGTTCTTCATAAAGACAATATGAGGGCGTTGCAAGGAACAGTTAAGGCACGTATGCCCACCATTACCAAGCAGGCACTCAGATATGAGTTGGGTGTTTCACACATATGAACCCTGACCAATAGTCATAGGGCAGATCGCTAATCCCCCACTTAACTTAAGGCTTGTGTGTGCTTCTTAAAAATTAAAGTATGTGATCCATGAGACAGTTCTATACAATGCATGAACAATATGTGTAAAAAATTTAAAGCATATAAGCAAATAACAAAATGAAAAGCATATTAACAATAAACACATGAAAACACAAACAAATCAAACAAAAACAAAGCTTGGTCCACAAGGTCCCCAGTGGAGTCGCCATTCTGTCGCACGTGTGCGGCATCGCGGTGAATATTCCACTTCATCTAATGTATCTATCTGACAGACATGGGAAGACAAGAAATTCTTGTCTTTTATCGGTGGAAAATGGAATGAGAGTCGCCACCTAGTATTTTGGTCACTAGGAACCCTAACTAGTCTCAAAGATCGGGTACGGGGGCTGATTGCGTAAAGGGAAGGTATTAGCACCCCAAATACGCCTTACCTAAGGTTAGCTGCATTGTTTGATTGTCTGATAAAAAGCTAAGGCGTTATTATATTTCTAATTATTGATCCGTCTATGGTTCAAGAAAAGTCCTCCTCAGTAAGGAGGTCCTTATCTTATCGAGTAAAAAAACTAACCGTTCTAACGTCTATATAAAAAAACTACATTTTTAATATCAGGAATACGTTTTACATATAAATTCATAACCTCAGATACTAAAAGAAGACAAAAATATTTTTTTGGAATTTTTGAAATATTGGCCTAGTTCTCATGGCTCTAACAAACTTGTTATTAAAGCCAAAGTGCATGCTAAAACCTATTTTTGAATTTTTTTTTTGTGTTTTGTGTATATAAAAAAAACAATATGATTTTTTTTGTTGTATGAAAATACGATGTGATGATTTTTCTTATCTTTAAGAGACTTGGTCGTATGCATGAAAAACAAATTTTTTTTTTTTGTTTTATAAAATATTTTTTTGCAATGTTTTGACGAAAACCGGATATTTTAATACCAGATTTGTATCTTTATAGTATAAAAATACAAACCAGTATTAAGAAAATTTGATAAAAAAAATATGTAGGAAAATCACAAATTTTTAAAATGATTTTTCATAATTTTTAATTTTTTTTTCATATATATATATATATATATAAATTGTAATATATATAACATTATAATTATATGGGCTAGGACGGACCAACTAACTGGGCTGATCTCGGCCCAACAGTCCTCTTTGCTTCTTTTGGTCTGGGCCGGACCATAACCGACTCGACCTAGAATATAAAAATAGGGGGGATCCTCCTGCATGCAGAACGATAAGCCGAAAACGAAGTAAAAGCGGAGGGGAAAGAAGAGTTACCTGGCGCGGAGGAGGCGGTGCCTTGCTAGTCCGGGCGCCCGGCGGCGGTGTTGTGGTGGAGGCCGGTGGCAGTGTCGTGGCTCACAGACAGCAGCTCTAAGCAGTGGGGAGACGCGACTGTTCACTCCCCTTGGTGTTTCGTTTTGCTTTCTCTTCTCTTGTTGTCAAGCATCTTCCCCTTCTGTATTCCCCAGTTTATTTCTCTCTCAAACCCTCCCCTGTTTCAACCCATCTTCTTTCCTCTCTCTCTTTCTCTCTCTCTCTCTCTTCCGTCTGCTTTCTTTTTCTTTTTCCTCCTCTCGTCCTCCTCCTCTGTTGTTGGCGTTGAGTGGTATTTATAGGGCAAAGGGGAGCGGGGGCGTCCCTATCGCCGCCCTATCGTGCGCATGGGGAGTGGGCCCTTCCTACCCTGCCACGACGCCGGGTTAGGTGGCCAATGGGTGTGGATTGTAGGGCGTGACTTTGTTGGTTTCTCATTATGAGGGGGAGTGGGGCTTTGGGTTTTGGCAGAGCACGTCCAGGGGAAGAAGAAGGAGGAACAGTGTCGCTCAAAACGACATTGTTTTGTTCCTTTTTTTTACAAGAAATGGCGTCATTTTGGACAAAACGCGTTGTTTCATTTAAATAAAACATGGCGCCAAAACACGTCAACTTCTAAATCAGTCCTCAATTTATCCTTTGTTCATTTGAGTCCTCAAATGCAATTTTGATTTTAAGAATCAATTCAATTGTATCCCTGCCAACTTCAATCGTTGGCCTTATAGTTGGCCGCCTTTTTCATTTTAGTCCTTGGTTTTGAATTTGTGCATTTTGACCCTCAATTGATTAATAAACTTCAAATTCCTTCAATTTGGTCCCTGATTCGGTCAATTTCAGTCCCTCTATTTACGCGCCTTTTCTAGTTTGGTCCTTGGTTTTGGATTTATGCAATGAAGTCCCTAATTGGCCACCAAACTTCAATATTCATGCAATTAAGCCCCTGATTTGACCAAATCAACTCTTTAAAATTGTAATTTGACCCCTGAACTTTAATTTCTTCCAATTAAAGCCCAAATTGACTTAAAAATCAATTTTTCTTGCACTCAAACCCTCTATAAATTTAATTAAACCTTCAATAAAATACAATTGAATCTATAAACATCTAATTTTGGACTTTTCTCCTCAAATTGAATTTTCTTTTCTTACAGGGCTCTCATCATTCAAGTATATATTGTCAAAATTTCAATCTTTATATTTTTTAACCTCCTTAATCAATTTTTCTGACCATTTTCAGAGCGCTCCAGCCTCCTACTATTATTATTATTTTTTCTAATTTCTTCCGACTATATATTTATTTATTTATTTATTATTTTTATTTTATTTATTTTTATTTATTATTTTATATTATATATATATATTATTTTTGTGCGGGGACCCAAAAATAGGTTACAACACATTGGTCTGATCAAAAGATATGTCCCTTTTGAGCCGTTGTTATGGTCAGGCGTGACTAGACCTCCACTTCAGTGATTAGCGATTGTATAGCTCCTCCAAAGAAAATGATCTCCAGAAAGTCCTGTAAATATTTGAGCGCGATCCAACGATCGGATCAAAAGTTCCATCCCTTTTTAGTCGTTATTCTGGTTAGGCGTGACTAGACCTCCTCATCACTAGGTAGTGATGGAAGAGTTACTCCAAGGAAACGACCTCTGGAAACTCCTGTAAAAAATGGAGCTTGATCCAATGGTTGGATCATAAGTTATGGCCCTGTTGAGACGTTATTCTTGCCAGGCGTGGCCAGAGCTCCTCTTCGGTGAGTACGATTGCATCGCTACACCAAGGAAAACGACCTTTAAAAACTCCCGTAAAACTTTGAGGGCGATCCAACAGTTGCATCAAAAGTTATGGCTTTTTTGAGCTATTATTCCGGTAAGGTATGACTAGATCTCCACTACATTGAGTAGCGATTGTATAGCTCCTCAAAAGAAAATGACCTCCGGAAACTCCTGTAAAACTTTGAGCGGGAACAAACGGTCGGATAAAAAGTTATGGCCATTTTGAGTTGTTAATCTAGTCAAGCGTGACTAGGCCTCCTCTTGAGTGAGTAGCGACATCGCTATTCCAAGGAAAACGACATCCGGAAACTAGTGTAAAACTTTGAGCGCGATCCAAGGGTCGGATAAAAAGTAATGGCCCTTTTGAGCAGTTAATCTAGTTAGGCGTGACTAGACCTCTTCATTAGTGACTACTCCAAGGAAAATGACTTCCAGAAACTTCTGTAAAATTTGAATGCAATCCAATGGTCGAATCAAAACTTATGGCCCTTTAAAGCAATTATTCTGGTCAGGCGTGACTAGACCTCCTCTTTAGTGAGTAGCGATTGTATAGCTCCTCCAAGGAAAAAGACCTCCGAAAACTCTTGTAAAAATTTAAGCGCGATCCAACGGTCGCATCGGAAGTTATGGTTCTTTGGAGCCGTTATTCTGGTCAGGCATGACTAGACCTCCATTTCACTGAGTAGCAATTGTATAGCTCCTTTAACAAAAAATGACCTCTTGAAACTCCTGTAAATATTTGAGCGCGATACAAAGGTCGGATCAAAAGTTATGACTCTTTTCAGTTGTTATTCTGGTTAGGCATGACTAGACCTCCACTTAAGTGAGTAGCAATTGTATAGCTCCTCCAAAGAAAACGACCTCCAAAAACTACTGTAAAAATTTGACCGCTATCCAACGGTCGGATCAAAAGGTAATGCCTTTTTGAGCTGTTATTTTGGTTAGGCGTGACTAGACCTCCTCTTCAGTGAGTAGCGATTGTATAACTCCTTTAAGGAAAACGACCTCCGGACACTCCTGTAAACATATGAGCGCAATACAACGGTCGGATCGAAAGTTATGGCCCTTTTAAGCCATTATTGTGGTCACCCGTGACTAGAGCTCCTCTTCAGTAAGTAGCGATTCCATAGCTACTCTAAGGAAAACGACCTTCAGAAACTCTTGTAAAAACTTGAGCGTGATTCAACGGTCGCATCAAAAGTTATGGCTCTTTTGGAGCTGTTATTCTGGTCAGGCGTGACTAGACCTCCTCTTCAGTGAGTAGCGATTGTATAGCTCCTCAAAAGAAAATGGCCTCTGGAAACTGTAAAATTTTGAGCGGGAACCAACGGTCGGATAAAAATTAATGGCCCTTTTGAGTTGTTAATCTAGTCAGGTGTGACTAGGTCTTCTCTTCAGTGAGTAGCGACATCGCTATTCCAAGGAAAATGACCTCCAGAAACTCCTGTAAAAATTTGAATACGATCCATCAGTCGGATCAAAACTTATAGCCCTTTTGAACAGTTATTCTGGTTAGGCGTGACTAGACCTCCTTTTCAGTGAGTAGCAATTGTATAGCTCCTACAAAGAAAACAACCCCCGAAAACTCCTGTAAAAATTTAAGGGCGATCCAACAGTCGCATAGGAAGTTATGGCTCTTTGGAGCCATTATTCTGGTCAGGCATGACTAGACCTCCATTTCACTGAGTAGCGATTGTATAGCTCCTCCAACAAAAAAGAACCTCTGGAAACTCCGGTAAAAAATTGAGCACGATACAAAGGTCGAATCAAAAGTTATGGCTCTTTTCCGTTGTTATTCTGGTTAGGCGTGACTAGACCCCCACTTCAGCGAGTAGCAATTGCATAGCTCCTCCAAAGAAAACAACCTCCAAAAACTACTGTAAACATTTGACCGCTATCCAACGGTTGGATCAAAAGTTAAAGTCCTTTTGACCCGTATTATGGTTAGGCGTGACTAGACCTCCTCTTCAGTGAGTAGCGATTGTATAGCACCTCCAAGGAAAACGACCTACTCCTGTAAACATATGAGCGCAATACAACGGTCGAATCGAAAGTTATGGCCCTTTTGAGTCGTTATTGTGGTCACACGTGACTAGACCTCCTCTTGAGTGAGTAGCGATTGTATAGCTCCTCAAAGGAAAACGACCTCCGGACACTCCTGTAAACATATGAGCGCAATACAATGGTCGGATCGAAAGTTATGGCCCTTTTGAGCCGTTATTATGGTCACGCGTGACTAGACCTCCTCTTCAGTAAGTAGCGATTCCATAGATACTCCAAGGAAAATGACCTCCAGAAATTCCTGTAAAAATTTGGGCACCATCCAACGGTAGTATAAAAAGTTATAGCTCTTTTCAGCCGTTATTCTGGTTAGGTGTGACTAGACCTCCACTTCAGTGAGTAGGCATTGTATAGCTCCTCTAAAGAAAACAACCTCAAAAAACTACAGTAAAAATTTGACCGCTATCTAACAGTCGGATCAAAAGTTAATGCTCTTTTGAGCCATTATTCTGGTTAGGCGAGACTAGACCTCCTCATCAGTGACTAGCGATTCCATAGCTACTCCAAGGAAAACAACCTCCGAAAACTCTTGTAAACATTTAAGCGCGATACAACGGTCGGATCAAAAGTTAAAACGCTTTTGAGCCGTTATTCTGGTCAGGCGTGACTAGACCTCGTCTTCAATAAGAAGCGATTTCATAGCTACTTCAAGGAAAACGACCTCTAGAAACTCATGCAAAAATTTAAACACAATCCAACAGTCGGATCCAAAGTTATGGCCATTTTGAGCTGTTATTCCGGTCAAGCGTGACTAGACCTCCACTTTAATGATTAAACATTGTATAACTCCTCCAAAGAAAATGACCTCCAGAAACTCCAATAAAAATTTGAGTGCGATCCAATGATCGAATCAAAAGTTAATGCTTTTTTGAGCCGTTATTCTGGTCAGGCTTAACTAGACCTCCTCATCAGTGAGTAACGATTCCGTAGCTACTCCAAGGAAATTGACCTTCGGAAACTTTTGTAAAAATTAGAATGCCATCCAACGGTAGCATTGAAAGTTATGGCTCTTTTGAGTTGTTATTCTTGTCAGGCTTGACTAGACCTCCTCTTTAGATAGAAGCGATGGAAATCGCTCCTCCAACAAAAAATGACCTCCAGAAACTCCTGTAAAAAATTGAGCGCAATCCACGCTCAGATAAAAAGTTATGGCCCTTTTGAGACGTTATTTTTGTCAGGTGTGGGTGGGTAGATCTCCTTTTCAGTGAGTAGTGATTCCATCGCTACACCAAGGAAAATGACTTCCAGAAACTCCAGTAAAAACTTGACAGCGATCCAACGGTCGGATAAAAAGTTATGGCCCTTTTGAGCCGTTATTATGGTTAGGCGTGACTAGACCTCCTCTTCAGTGAGTAGCGATTGTATAGCTCATCCAAGGAAAATGACCTTTGGACACTCATGTAAACATATGAGCGCAATACAACGGTCGGATCGAAAGTTATGGCCCTTTTGAGCCGTTATTATGGCCAGGCGTGACTAGACCTCCTCTTCAGTGAGTAGTGATTGTATAGCTCATCCAAGGAAAATGACCTTTGGACACTCATGTAAACATATGAGCGCAATACAACGGTCGGATCGAAAGTTATGGCCCTTTTGAGCCGTTATTATGGTCAAGTGTGACTAGACCTCCTCTTCAGTGAGTAGCGATTGTATAGCTCATCCAAGGAAAACAACCTCCGAACACTCCTGTAAACATATGAGCGCAATACAACGGTCGGATCGAAAGGTTTGGCCCTTTTGAGTCATTATTGTGGTCATGCGTGACTAAACCTCCTCTTTAGTAAGTAGCGATTCCATAGCTACTCCAAGGACAACGACCTCCGAAAATTCCTGTAAAAATTTAGGCGCCATCCAATGGTAGTATCAAAAGTTATGGCTCTTTTCAGGCGTTATTGTGGTCATGCGTGACTTGACCTCCACTTTAGTGAGTACCCATTGTATAACTCCTTGATTAGTACCTAAAATTGCATTTTTATCAAGGTTTTATATCTTCATTTTGCACTTGAAGTATCAATAACTCCTTAACTTGAGCATGTTTTATAATAAAAAGTCTGATAATATAAGATAGCTTTAATTTATGGTAAATGCAGGCATATCTCACAATTCAAAGGATTGATTGATGTGATTAACTATTGAAAGTGAAAGGACAAAGAAAAGGCTAAGCTTAGAAAGGAGATACCGATTCAATTCAAATTTAAACACTATTAAGTTATTGGGTCATATCTGGAGCTGTAGATCTTGGATTTTAGTTTTATTTATATGGATAGAAAGCTAAGAAATAGGCCTACAATGTTCATGAATAGTGGAAGACCCAAATCTATTGTTTTCAAATTCAAAGTTTGGCCACAAAAGAGAAGTTTCAATATTAGGCAACCGGCCCCTCTTAGAATTCTTAGAAAACTCCATGCTTTTCTAAGAAATGATCTAAATATCGGGTGACATGCCCATCTTACAATTCTTAAAAAACTCCACGCTTTTCTAAGGAATAAATCGACTGCTTTGACTTTTTGGGGGTCTACAAAAACACCTTTGGCTGAAATGACATGTCCTAGAAACGTCACTCTCTTCAGCCAAAATTCACATTTACTCAGTTTTGCATATAATTGGTGATCTCTCAAGGTTTGTAAGGTTTGCCTCAAGTGCTCTTCGTGCTCCTCGAAAGAATTCAAGTACTCCAATATATCATCAATGAATACCACCACAAACTTATCAAGGTATGGTTGGAAAACCCGATTTATCAAGTCCATGAAGAGGGCTGGGGCGTTCGTCAACCCGAACGGTAGCACCAAAAATTCATAATGTCTGTAACGAGTTCTAAATGTGGTCTTTGCTACATCTGCTTATTTAATCTTCATCTGATAGTACCCTGATCTCAGATCTATCTTTGTTGCGATGTCGCGGTCGCACAAATTAATTACCCTAGCTTCAAACACAACACACAAGATAGTATAGAGCAAGCAAGGGGTCGATCCCACGAGGAAGATTCAAGTCAGATTTTTATGCTAGATGATATGCAATTTGGGGGGGTTTGGACGTTATCTAGGCTAAAGCAAAAGAAAACAGAAAACTATCAAACTAAATTTAATAAAATCAGAAAATTATCAAGAGAACAAACCTTGGTCACAAGCACACATCCACCTACGTAAATCGGAACCGATCATGGAAACGAAACATCAATTTATATTCGAATATTTATCTCTTCTTAACATTGGTTAGTTAACGGATCCCCCGTATAACTAGCCCTAACTATCAAACAACCACAGTGTCCGCACTAGTAATTTAATTCAATGGCAGCCTTAAGAACTAGATAAGTTGATTAATCAAGAAAACATAACGTCCACAGTCTATGTTTGATTTGATTGAATGTTCTCCCTAAGATTAATAACGTAGATCCGCCACAATTATTAAACTCGGTTGCTTCACAAGTTCATATACCACAACTCCGGTTTTGATATCAAACTTAACAATAGATTGTCTACAATAATAACTTAGAGTCCGCTCTAGCAATTAAAATAAACAATCATAGGAAAAATAAGCATAGGAGAACAAATATATTCATCATATAAACTGAAAAGAAAAGGTAAAATAAATCTCACAGTTCTTGAAATCCGAAGGTTTCCGTGTCCTTGCAACCAAGAAAAAGTGTTTAGCCTTGCATGTTTGTTGAACAACTAATCAAAAAGAAGGAAGAATGCATAATTTAGGGTTTCTTAGAGGAGGGGGGGCGTTTTTCTCTCCTTGGCTGGCTGCCCCCTTCTCTTCTCTCATTCTTTTTATATCCTAGGAAACCCTAGGTCTCTATTTTACAAAATAGTCCTCCATTAAGTAGACTGTTTACATTTAAGTACTTCAATAACTATTTTCCTAAAAAAGGAGAAATAGCCTTGCATGAAATCTTCAAGCTTTGACTGAGAGGAGCTAAATTTCTGAAATACAAACTTGGATATCGGTTTAGATGCTTCGGAACGTAATTTGAACTCGTTTCTTCACGAAACCTGTTTGCTGGCAGAATTCAGTTGTCATCTTTGAAAAATCATATCTCCCTCATATGACATCTTTTTTGGCTGAAAGTTGGAGCGTTTATAGACCTTTGAGACATGAATACAAAACAATTGAGTTTGCATCAATTGGACTTCTGTAGCTCCAGATATTCAAGTTGGAATGGCCGAAGGTCAACACTGGCAGATTGCGAGATTTGACTTTGAAGGCTGCGATTTCCATGCTCTTCCTTATTTTATTTTCTTGCCTTAGATCTCCAAAAAGGTATGGATGTTAACTTTTTAATGCCATTGGAATCACTTCATTTCAACCTCTAGAGCTCATGCTCTGCACAAAACATCGACTGAAGGTCAAATCTGCCAATTATCTCCAATTTACTCCTTTTTGCATCTTTCATCCAAAAGTGCCTTCAAAACATAAAATAAAGAATATCAAGGCATTTTATATATAAAACATAGGCAAAACACTAGTTAAATGTGGGTGAAACTATCGAATAATATGGTTGCATCAAATACCCCCACACTTAGCTCTTGCTCGTCCTCGAGAAAGGATAGGTAAAATCAAATTGAAGTTAAATTAAATGAAATCACTATGACTAATCTTCTAATCTCCCATCAATATCCAAGAATATATGCATTATAAACAAGAACACAATTAAGAAGGATAAAGAGTATAAATTTTCATGAATTTATTTACATGCAAACTTCAAAAGTCAATTAATCGTCGAGATTTAAATGAAATCTATGTCATGCCAAAGTGATAGGTCCTCTCATTGATATACACTCCAACACTCACGTGTTTAGGGCTTATGTGTTTAAATCTCTCAAATTCAATCAATGAATATGTTCTACCATAAGCTTGCTCTTCAATCTCATCTCCATTAATAACATATTACGGACAATGCATGAATCAAAAGGTCTTATTTTCTCGGTTGTAATGGGGCTAAGGTAAAGGTGAGGTAAAAGAGAGTAAAAGAAAAGGTTCAAACCAAAGAAAGTAGAGCATTCGAAAAATGATATTTCAAACAAGATATTCCATCAAAGCACATAAATTTTCCATCTTTAATCACCAATGCTTAACTTCTTTTGATTTCAAGCTTTTTCAATATAAAATCTTAAGAACATAAAGGAACACTTTTTTCTTTTTCTTTTTCTTTTTCTTTTCTTTTTCTTTCCTTTTTTTCTTTCCTTTTTTTTTGGCAACTTTGCCCATCTTTTCATCAAACATCACTTCTTCTTTCTTTTCACATAATTTCCAACCATAATTCCATGAGATATCATAAGTATACGCTCTACTAATCCTTGGCCGGGGGAAAAGGAAAACATATAAAAAGTTAAGGCTTATACATGGATAAAGCAAAGAAAAGATAAACAAGCTCAAAAGGGGCTCACTAAGGATAATATGCTTTAGGTTGGCTTTTTGGCTCAAGTGGTTAAAATTCCTAATGCCTTTATCATCTTCATGTATATATGTAATATGAATGTAATCTCAACAAGATATGAAGCAAGTTCTAAAGATACATATCATTGAAAGAAGGCACAATAAAAGAATATAATGTTGAAGGCTCAAAAGCTTGCATTGGTATAACACTATAAAGTCAACATGGCATATTCTCAAAGTCAATCCCTAAACCAATTAAACCTTAAAACTTGCATGCACACTCCTTCATTTGATTTATATCTTCATCTATCTCAACTAATTCTCATACATAATACTCATATTCTCAAAAACCAATGGGAGTTCAAAAGATCAAACATAATTTTTTTTTTATTTTGAAAAATAACAAAGAAAACCAAAATTAGAAAACCAAAATTAGAAAACCAACATTCTCCCAATACCCCCACACTTAAAACACAACATTGTCCTCAATGTTGAAATAAAAGAAAAGGAATATTGGAGAATGACAAAAATAAAGTAAAATGCGAAAAATAAAAGATAAGGGAAAAAGAAAGCAAATCTTTTTTTTTTTGTCTTGGGTTGCCTCCCGTAAGCGCTTTTGTTTTATGTCATTGGCTCGACATGTTGCATGCTCATTCTTCATAGATTGGTTCGGCTAACTCGCAGAAGCGGTGAGTTTGTCGTCCAACCTTCATAGAAAGGTTTCAAGCGATGCCCATTGACCTTGAGTACTTTGTTGGTTTCTAAACTTGTAATTTCAAGCGCACCATAAGAAAAAACATTAGAAACAACAAATGGTCCAATCCAACGAGAGCGCAATTTTCCAGGAAAAAGTTTCAAACACGAATGATAAAGAAGGACTTTGTCTCCAACATGAAACTCCTTTCTTGTAAGCATTCGGTCATGAAGACTCTTTGTCTTTTCTTTGTAAATCCTTGCATTCTCATAAGTATCATTTTGTATTTCTTCCAATGTAATTCCAATCTTTTTAGGCACCAAAAGGATAGGCGCCACCCATTCACTTGTCCATAATGGGGTAAATGACTCCTGTATCATGGGGAACAGTTTGCAAAGCTTGCAAAGCCAATCTTTGGTTCATGCATGTTTTGGGGAACACATATATGCCTGTCCATCTCTTCTATCTTGGTAAAATCATAGTCATAGCTCAAAGCTATGCTTAGTCCATCCTCACTATCAAAATCACAAACTTGCTTGCACACACTTATCAATTTGGTCATAACATGTGATAGAATAAACATTGCTATAAGGATATGTCATTGCATCATGAAAATTGAATTCAATTTTTTCATCTCCTACCTCCATAGACAAGGTATCCTTACCACAATCAATCTTTGTGTTGGCAGTTTTCAAGAATGGTCTCCCAAACAATATAGGAGTGTTGGTTGATGAATCACAAGAATCATGTTCCATATCAAGAATATAAAAGTTGCATGGAATGACCAAACTATCAATCTTGACTAGGACATCTTCTATCACACCAAGTGGGTAAACAAAACTACGATCCGCAAGTTGTATTACAATGCTAGTTTTATTCAAAGGCTCAAGACTAAGAGAATCATAAACATGTTTGGGCATAACACTAATGGATGCACCTAAATCGCATAAAGCTCTTTTAAAACTAGCATTACCAATAACACATGGGATAGTAAACGCACCTGGATCTTTTTGTTTCAAAGGCGATTCTTTTGAACAACGAGATACAACTTCACCCATACTTACCGTTTCATGACCTTTCGGTTTGAAAGCTCTCTTGGTAGTACACAACTCCTTCAAGAATTTTGCATACTTGGGAATTTGCTTGATAGCATCAAGCAAAGGAATGTTGAGTTCTACTTTCTTGAAAACCTCTAAAATCTCTTTTTCTTTGTCTTCTTTCTTTGACCTAGAAGAACTCACGGGAAAGGGTGGAATTGTTTTAAACTGGAAGTCATTGATTGAGGACTTACCTTTAGAGTGTTGGTCGTGGTTTCAATTTGTGAAGGAGAAGGATGTTTCTTTTTTGTACTCAATTCAGTTTCTATCTCTTCTTCTTCCTCCATCTCAATCGTTTCGACATTTTCTCTTCAAGTTCTTTCCCACTTCGCAAGATGATCGCACTAACATTCTCTATTGGATTCAATGCTTGGGAGGGCAACTTTCCATTCATTTGTGCTTCCAATTTCCCCACACTTGAAGCTACTTGCCCCATTTGCTTCTCCAAGTTGTGAATACTTGACCTTGTTTCTGTTGAAAAGACATGACATTTTGTTGCAAGGTAACGTATTAGAAGCCACAGTTTTCATCATCTCACGAAGATCATCATTGGATGATGACCCCATAACATTGGAGTTTGTGTATGGAGGGGGTTGTCTTGCTTGATTATTTTGTTGAAAGTTGAAATCCATGGGGATGGAACCTGTCGGCCTTGATTGCCTTGTTGGGATGGGTTGCCGTAGCGTAAGTTGGGATGATCTCTCCATCCGGGATTGTACGTGTTGGAAAAGGGATCATATTTACGCTGGGGCTGTCCGTTGAATGCTCCATCAATTGCATGAGCTTGTTCAATGTTTTCAGAAAAAGAAATAACAATCACAGCAAATAAAAATAATAGCACAAGAATCAACTAAAATTACTTCCCAACGGCGCCAAAATTTGTTGCGATGTCGCGGTTGCACAAATTAATTACCCTAGCTTCAAACACAACACACAAGATAGTATAGAGCAAGCAAGGGGTCGATCCCACGAGGAAGATTCAAGTCAGATTTTTATGCTAGATGATATGCAATTTGGGGGGGGTTTGGACGTTATCTAGGCTAAAGCAAAAGAAAACAGAAAACTATCAAACTAAATTTAATAAAATCAGAAAATTATCAAAGAGAACAAACCTTGGTCACAAGCACACATCCACCTACGTAAATCAGAACCGATCATGGAAACGAAACATCAATTTATATTCTGAATATTTATCTCTTCTTAACATTGGTTAGTTAACGGATCCGCCGTATAACTAGCCCTAACCATCAAACAATCACGGTGTCCGCACTAGTAATTTAATTCAATGGCGGCCTTAAGAACTAGATAAGTTGATTAATCAAGAAAACATAACTGTCCGCAGTCTATGTTTGATTTGATTGAATGTTCTCCCTAAGATTAATAACGTAGATCCGCCACAATTATTAAACTCGGTTGCTTCACAAGTTCATATACCACAACTCCGGTTTTGATATCAAACTTAACAATAGATTGTCTACAATAATAACTTAGAGTCCGCTCTAGCAATTAAAATAAACAATCATAGAAAAATAAGCATAGGACAAATATATTCATCATATAAACTGAAAAGAAAAGGTAAAATAAATCTCACGGTTCTTGAAATCCGAAGGTTTCCGTGTCCTTGCAACCAAGAAAAAGTGTTTAGCCTTGCATGTTTGTTGAACAACTAATCAAAAAGAAGGAAGAATGCATAATTTAGGGTTTCTTAGAGGAGGGGGCGTTTTTCTCTCCTTGGCTGGCTGCCCCCCTTATCTTCTCTCATTCTTTTTATATCCTAGTAATTTTATGCATATTTCCTATGATTGTTGTTGATGATTGCTAGAGCGGACTCTAAGTTATTGTTGTGAACAATCTATTGCTAAGTTTAATATCAAAACCGGAGTTGTGATATATGAACTTGTGAAGCAACTAAGCTTGATAATTGTGGCGGAACTACGTTATTGAACTTAGGGAAAACATTTGAACAAAGTGACACAAGCCTGCAGGATAGCTTGTATGTTAATCTTGATGAAATTATCTAGTTCTTAAAGCTACCATTAAATTGAATCATTAGTGCGGACACTTTGATTGTTTGTTGGTTAGGATTAGTTATACGGCGGATCCGTTAATTAATCAACGTTAAGAAAAGATAAAATTTCAGAACATAAACCGCAATTTTCGTTTCAAGGATCGGTTCTAATTTCCGTTGGTGGATGTGTGCTTGCGACCAAGGTTTGTTTTCTTGATAAGTTTCGGTTTTAATTGATTTTGTTTGCTAGTTTAATTGCTGCCATAGTTTAGATAATCACAAACCAAATCCCCCCTAATTACATAACGTACAACATAAAAATCTGACTTGAAACTTCCTTGTGGGATCGACCCCTTGCTTGCTCTATACTATCTTATGTGTTGTGTTTGAAGCTAGGGTAATTAATTTGTGCGACCGCGACATCGCAACAAATTTTGGCGCCGTTGCCGGGGAGGTAATTTTAGTTGATTCTTGTGCTTGTACTGTTATTTTTATTTGCTGTGATTAAAAAAAAAAAAAAAAAGAAGTTTTGCTTGCGACGGTACTGTTCACTTGCGGCGGTGGTACTGTTCAAAACAGAGTTTTTGGTGGAATTAGGTATCGGCCTTTTGTTTCCTGAAGGGAAACGACGTTCTGAACAGGACTAGTGATAAATCACTAGCCCCACCCTATTGAGGCCAAATTCCACTGTTTTCTAGTGTTTTTAGACAGTTTTAGTTTTCTACCGTAAGATTTTTGTACAATTTGCATTGTTTTCGATATCTTGTGTGGTTACTTTCTTTTGAGTTTTCTTAGCAATTTATGCCTGTGACCCGTTCTACTAATCAAATTCAAGTGCAGGTTGATCTTGAAATAGAAAGCACTTTACGTAGGTTAAGAAAGGAAGTTCGCCTCAACACCATGGCGGTTGCACGACAACAAACACTCAAGGAGCTTGCTGCTCCTAACGTGGAAAATCAACCATTGTGCATAAACATTGACAATAATGTAAACTTTGAGCTCAAATCTGGTTTTATACATTTGCTACCAACATTTAATGGTCTTGCAGTAGAAGATCCTCATACTCATCTCAAGGAGTTCCATATGGTTTGTGTTGGCATGAAACCGAATGGAGTTGATGAAGAACAAGTTAAGTTGAAAGCTTTCCCTTTCTCTTTGAAGGGGGCGCAAAGGCATGGCTTTTCTCTATTCTCCCGGGATCTATTAGAACTTGGAATGCCATGAAGAAGATTTTCCTTGAGAAGTATTTCCCAAGATCTCGAGTTGCCAACATAAGGAAAGAAATATGTGGGATTCGGCAATCTCATGGAGAGACACTCTCCGAATATTGGGAAAGATTTGAGCAACTCGCATTCAATGTCCTCATCATCAAATACCCGATCATTTGCTCATTCAATATTTCTATGAAGGATTGATGCCTACTGACCGTAGTATCATTGATCTTTGCAAGTGGAGGCGCATTGGTGGATAAGACACCCGAGGCTGCACGCCAATTGATCTCAAACATGGCAGCCAACTCAAAACAATTTGGTACTCGTGGAGACTTCTCCAACAAACGAGTAAATGAGGTAAGTATTTCTAACCTTGAAAATAAAGTTAATGATCTTACTTCTCTTGTGCGTTCTTTGGCTTGTGGAAATGTGCAGGGTGAAAGTTTGTAGCATATGCTCCTTACAAGGACATGCTTCGGATATGTGCCCAACAATGCAAGAAGACTACATTGAACAAGCTCATGCAATTGATGGAACATTCAACGGACAACCCCCAGTAAATATGATCCCTTTTCCAACACGTACAATCCCGGATGGAGAGATCATCCTAACTTACGCTACGGCAACCCATCCCAACAAGGCAATCAAGGCCGACAGTTCCATCCCCATGGATTTCAGCCCCAACAAAATTATCAAGCAAGACAACCCCCTCCATTCACAAACTCCAATGTTATGGGGTCATCATCCAATGATGATCTTCGTGAGATGATGAAAACTTTGGCTTCTAATACGTTACCTTGCAACAAAATGTCATGTCTTTTCAACAGAAACAAGGTCAAGTATTCACAACTTGGAAAAGCAAATGGGGCAAGTAGCTTCAAGTGTAGGGAAATTGGAAGCACAAATGAATGGAAAGTTGCCCTCCCAAGCATTGAATCCAAAAAAGAATGTTAGTGCGATCATGCTTGCGAAGTGGGAAAGAAATTGAAGAGAAAAGGTCGAAACAAATTGAGATGGAGGAAGAAGAAGAGATAGAAACCGAATTGAGTACAAAAAAGAAACATCCTTCTCCTCCACAAACTGAAATAAAGACCAACACTCCAAAGGTAACTCCTCACTCAATTAATTCCAGTTTTAAAACAATTCCACCCTTTCCGTGAGTTCTTCGAGGTCAAAGAAAGAAGACAAAGAAAAAGAGATTTTAGAGGTTTTCAAGAAAGTGGAACTCAACATTCCTTTGCTTGATGCTATCAAGCAAATTCCAAAGTATGCAAAATTCTTGAAGGAGTTGTGTACTACCAAGAGAGCTTTCAAACTGAAAGGTCATGAAACGGTAAGTATGGGTGAAGTTGTATCTGCCGTTGTTGAAAAGAATCTGCCTTTGAAACAAAAAGACCCGAGTGCGTTTACTATCCCATGTGTTATTGGTAATGCTAGTTTTAAAAGAGCTTTATGTGATTTAGGTGCATCCATTAGTGTTATGCCCAAACATGTGTATGATTCTCTTAGTCTTGAGCCTTTGAATAAAACTAGCATTGTAATACAACTTGCGGATCGTAGTTTTGTTTACCCACTTGGTGTGATAGAAGATGTCCTAGTCAAGATTGATAGTTTGGTTATTCCATGTGATTTTTATATTCTTGATATGGAACATGATTCTTGTGATTCATCAACCAAAGCACTCCTATATTGTTTGGGAGACCATTCTTGAAAACCGCCAAAACAAAGATTGATTGTGGTAAGGATACCTTGTCTATGGAAGTAGGAGATGAAAAAATTGAATTCATTTTTCATGATGCAATGAAATATCCTTATAGCAATGTTTATTCTATCACATGTTATGACCAAATTGATAAGTGTGTGCGGCAAGTTTGTGATTTTGATTGCGAAGACGGATTAAGCATAGCTTTGAGCTATGGCTATGATTTCACCAAGATAGAAGAGATGGAGAGGCACGTGTGTGTTCCCCAAAACGTGCACGAATCAAGTATTGGCCTTACAAGCTTTGCAAACCGTTCCCCATGGTAATGTCTTTGTTGATTTAGTACTCTCACATAAAAAGCTTTTGCCATCTATTTTACAGGCCCCCGAGTTAGAATTAAAACCTTTGCCCGATAATTTGAAGTATGTATTCATTGGCGACAACAATACACTTCCCGTTATCATAGCAAAAGGTTTGACAAGTATGCAAGAGGAAAAACTTGTGAAGTTGTTGTGTGATCACAAGACGGCCATTGGATGGACTTTAGCCGACATCAAGGGTATTAGTCCCTCAATGTGTATGCATCACATACTATTGGAGGACAACGCAAAACCAACAAGGGAAATGCAAAGGAGGTTGAACCCGCCTATGATGGAGGTAGTGAAAGCTGAAATTTTGAAATTGTTAGATGCAGGAGTCATTTACCCCATCACGACGGTAAATGGGTCGCGCCAATCCATGTGGTGCCCAAAAGACCGGAATCACATTGGTGAAAAACAAAAATGATGAGCTCATTCCTACTCGCATCTCGAGTGGATGGAGAATGTGTGTTGATTACGTAAAGCTCAATCTTTCTACACGCAAAGATCATTTCCCATTACCATTCATGGATCAAATGCTTGAACGCCTAGCGGGTAAGTCTTTTTATTGCTTTCTTGATGGATATAGTGGATACAATCAAATTGTTATTAATCCCGAGGATCAAGAAAAGACTACATTTACATGTCCATTTGGTACATATGCATATAGGAGAATGCCTTTTGGTCTACGTAATGCTCCGCAACTTTTCAAAGATGCATGATGAGTATTTTTTCCGACTATGTTGAAAGAATAATTGAGGTTTTTATGGATGATTTCACGGTGTATGGTGATTCTTTTGATAAATGTCTAGAAAATTTATCTTTAATCTTGAAAAGGTGCATTGAAACTAACCTTGTCTTGAACTATGAAAAGTGTTATTTTATGGTAGAACAAGGAATAGTTCTTGGGCATGTTGTGTCTTCACGTGGATTAGAGGTTGATAAAGCTAAGATAGATGTTATTTCATCATTGCCTTACCCCTCATGCGTGAGGGAAGTTCGTTCTTTTCTAGGCCATGCGGGTTTCTATCGACGCTTTATCAAAGATTTCTCGAAGATTACAGCACCCTTGTGCAAATTATTAGCCAAAGAAGTGGATTTTGTGTTTGATCAAGCATGTAAAGATGCCCATGATGAGCTTAAGAGACGTGTCACATCCGCCTCTATCATCCAACCACCAAATTGGGATGAACCTTTTGAGATAATGTGTGATGCGAGTGACTATGCGGTAGGAGGCTGTGCTTGGGCAAAGAATTGGGAAGAATTTGCATGTTATCGCCTATGCTTCTCGTATGTTGGATGGAGCACAATGCAATTACCATACAACCGAAAAGGAACTTTTTGCGGTGGTGTTTGCTCTTGAAAAATTCGGGTCATATCTACTTGGTACAAAAGTCATTGTTTTTTACGACCATGCGCCCTCGGGTATCTTTTGAAGAAGGAGTCCAAACCAAGACGATTAGGTGGATCTTGCTTTTACAAGAATTCGATCTTGAGATCAAAGACAAAAAAGGTGCTGAAAACCATGTGGCTGATCACTTGAGCCGACTGAGGACCGAGGATATACAGATCGAAACAATAAGAGAGACATTCCCCGATGAATAGTTGTATATGTTGCATTCCTCTACAAGACCATGGTATGCTTGATTTGGTAAACTATTTAGTCACCAAAGAATTCCCTCCGGGTTTGTCTAAACCCCAAAAAGATAAGTTACGGCGATGCTAAATATTATTTTTGGGACGATCCTTAGCTTTGGAAATTTTGTGCGGATCAAGTAGTTAGGAGGTGTGTACCACAAGATGAATTTCATTCCATTCTCACTTTTTGTCATTCTCATTCTTGTGGTGGGCATTTTGGAGCAAAAAGAACAGCCCACAAGGTACTTGAAAGTGGTTTCTATTGGCCTTCTATTTTTAAAGATGCATATCACTTCGCAAATCATGTGAAAAATGCCAAAGAACAGGTAATATCACTCATAAGAATCAAATGCCTTTAATGAATATTCTTGTAAGTGAATTTTTTGATGTTTGGGGTATTGACTTTATGGGTCCATTTCCTTCTTCATTTGGCAATCTTTATATTCTTCTTCTTTGTTGATTATGTGTCCAAATGGATTGAGGCGAAAGCCACACGAACTAACGATGCTAAGGTTGTTTTAGATTTTGTCGGGACTCATATATTTGACGGGTTTGGAATCCCTAAAGCTATCATTAGTGATCGTGGCACTCATTTCGTATGTCGTTCCATGGAAGCATTGCTACGCAAATATCATGTGACTCATCGAACTTCCACAAGGCATATCATCCTCAAACGAATGGCCAAGCTGAAATTTCAAATCGAGAAATCAAGTCCATTTTGGAGAAAACGAGTGCAACCTAACCGGCGAGATTGGAGTCTACGTCTTGGAGATGCACTTTGGGCTTATCGGATTGCTTATAAATCACCTATAGGAATGTCACCTTATAGAATGATTTATGGGAAAGCATGTCATCTACCGGTGGAGCTTGAACACAAAGCTTTTTGGGCCATTAAACAATGTAACATGGATTATGATCTTTGCTTGGGATTGCAAGAAAACCGCAAGCTGCAAGAGTTGGAAGAAATTCGAAATGATGCTTACGAGAATGCAAGGATTTACAAAGAAAAGACTAAGAATCTTCATGACCGAATGCTTACAAGAAAGGAGTTTCATGTTGGAGACAAAGTCCTTCTTTATCATTCGCGTTTGAAACTTTTTTCTGGAAAATTGCGCTCTCGTTGGATTGGACCCTTTGTTGTTTCTAATGTTTTTCCTTATGGTGCAGTTGAAATTACAAGTTTAGAAACCAACAAAGTACTCAAGGTCAATGGGCATCGTTTGAAACCTTTCTATGAAGGTTGGAAGGCGGAACTCACCGCTTCGTAGAGTTAGCTGAACCAATCTATGAAGAATGAGCATGCCATATGTCAAGCCAATGACATAAAACAAAAGCGCGCTTCTTGGGAGGCAACCCGGCACAAAAAAAGAAATCGGATTTGCTTTCTTTTTCCTTATCTTTTATTTTTTCGCATTTTAATTTATTTTTATGTCATTCTCTTATGTTCCTTTGCTTTTATTTCAACATTGAGGACAATGTTGTGTTTTAAGTGTGGGGGTATTGGGAGAATGTTGGTTTTCTAATTTTAGTTTTCTTTGTTGTTCTTTTAAAAAAAAATGTGTTTGATCTTTTTAACTCCCATTGGTTTTTGAGAATATGAGTATTATGTATGAGAATTAATTGAGATAGATGAAGATATAAATCAAATGAAGGAGTATGCATGTAAATTTTAAGGTTTAATTGGTTTAGGGATTGACTTTGAGAATATGCCATGTTGACTTTATAGTGTTATACCAATGCAAGCTTTTGAGCCTTCAACATTATATTCTTTGATTGTGCATTCTTTCAATGATATGTATCTCTAGAACTTGCTTCATATCTTGTTGAGATTACATTCACATTACGTATATACATGAAAATGATAAAGGCATTAGAAATTTTAACCACTTGAGCCAAAAAGCCAACCTAAAGCATATTATCCTTAGTGAGCCTCTTTTGAGCTTGTTTATCTTTTCTTTGCTTTATCCATGTATAAGCCTTAACTTTTTATATGTTTTCCTTTTCCCTTGGCCAAGGATTAGTAGAGCATATACTTATGATATCTCATGGAATTATGGTTGGAAATTATGTGAAAAGAAAGAAGAAGTGATGCTTGATGAAAAGATGGGCAAAGTTGCCAAAGGTAAAAAAAAAAGAAAAAAAAAAGAACAAAGAAAAAGAAAAAAAAAGGTGTTCCTTTAGGATCTTAAGATTTTATGTTGAAAAAGCTTGAAATCAAAAGAAGTTAAGCATTGGTGATTAAAGATGAAAAATGTATATGCTTTGATGGAATATCTTGTTTGAAATATCATTTTTAGAATGCTCTACTTTCTTTGGTTTGAACCTTTCCTTTTACTTTCTTTTACCTCACCTTAACCTTAGCCCCATTACAACCGAAAAATATGACCTTTTGATTCATGTAGTACTTGTAATAAGTTGCTAATGGAGATGAGATTGAAAAGCAAGCTTATGGTAGAACATACTCTTTGATTGAATTTGAGAGATTTAAACACATAAACCCTAAACACATGAGTGTTGGAGTGTATATCAATGAGAGGACCTATCACTTTGGCATGGCATAGATTTCATTTAAATCCCGACGATTAATTGAGTTTTGAAGTTTGCATGTAAATGAATTCATGAGAATTATACTATTTATCATTCTTGATTGTATTCTTATTTATAATGCATATATTCTTGGACATTGATGGGAGATTAAGAGATTGATCATAGTTATTTTCAATTTGATTTTATTTATCCTTTCTCGAGGACCGAGCAAGAGCTAAGTGTGGGGGTATTTGATGTAACCATATTATTCGATAGTTTCACCCACATCTACCTAATGTTTTGTCCATGTTTTATATATAAAATGCCTTGATATTCTTTGTTTTATGTTTTGAAGGCACTTTTGGATGAAAGATGCAAAAAGGAGTAAATTGGAGGTAATTGGCAGATTTGACGTTCAGTCAATGTTTTCTGCAGAGCGTGAGTTCTAGAGATCGAAATGAAGTGATTCCAGTGGCACTAAAAAGCTAACATCCATACCTTTCTGGAAACGTAATTCAAGAAAAATAAAAAGAGAAAGATCATGGAAATCACATCCTGCAAAGTCAAATCTCGCATTCTGCCAATGTTGACCTTTGGCCATTAAAAATTTAATATCTGGAGCTACAGAAGTCCAATTGATGCAAACTAAATTTTCGTGGATTCCTGACTTAAATACCTATCAACGCTCCAAGTTTCAGCCAAAAACGATGTCATACGAGGGAGATATGATTTTTCAAAGATGACAACTGAATTCTGCCAGCAAACAGGTTTCGTGAAGAACAAGTCCAAATTACATTCCGAAGCATCTAAACCGTCATCCAAGTTTTTATATCAGCAATTTAGCTCCTCTAAGTCAGAGCTTGAAGATTTCATGCAAGGCTATTTCTCCTTTTAGGAAAAATAGTTATTGAAGTACTTAAATGTAAACTGCCAACTCAAGGGAGGACTACTTTGTAAAATAGAGACTAGGGTTTCTTAGCATATAAAAAGAAAGAGAGAAGGAGGCAAAGCCAGCGAGAAAAGAGGGAGAGCGAGAAGGAGGCAGCAGCCAGTAGAGAATAAACACAAAATTCTCTCCTCTACAAACCCAAAAATCATGCTCTTTTCATTCTTTAGAAGTAGTTGTTCAATAGTTATGCAAGGCTAAGCTCTTTTCTTGGTTGCAAGGACACAACAAACCTTCGGATTTCAAGAACCGTGAGATTTATTCTTCCTTTTATTTTCAGTTTATGTTATGAATGAGTATGATTGTTTTCCTATGCATATTTCCTATGATTGTTGTTGATGATTGCTAGAGCGGACTCTAAGTTATTGTTGTGAACAATCTATTGCTAAGTTTAATATCAAAACCGGAGTTGTGATATATGAACTTGTGAAGCAACTAAGCTTGATAATTGTGGCGGAACTACGTTATTGAACTTAGGGAAAACATTTGAACAAAGTGACACAAGTCATGCGGACAGCTTGTATGTTAATCTTGATGAAATTATCTAGTTCTTAAAGCTACCATTAAATTGAATCATTAGTGCGGACACTTTGATTGTTTGTTGGTTAGGATTAGTTATACGGCGGATCCGTTAATTAATCAACGTTAAGAAAAGATAAAATTTCAGAACATAAAGCGCAATTTTCGTTTCAAGGATCGGTTCTAATTTCCGTTGGTGGATGTGTGCTTGCGACCAAGGTTTGTTTTCTTGATAAGTTTCGGTTTTAATTGATTTTGTTTGCTACTTTAATTGCTGCCATAGTTTAGATAATCACAAACCAAATCCCCCCAATTACATAACGTACAACATAAAAATCTGACTTGAAACTTCCTTGTGGGATCGACCCCTTGCTTGCTCTATACTATCTTGTGTGTTGTGTTTGAAGCTAGGGTAATTAATTTGTGCGACCGCGACATCGCAACACTCACCCCGGTCATCCTCTTCGGATGCCATTACCCAAAGCTAATCAATCGTTCGTCCCGGTCATCCATTCGGATGCCATTAGCCGAAGCTAATCATTCATTTGTCCCGGCCATCCATTTGGATGCCATTAGCCGAAGCTAATCATTCTTTGTCCCGGCCATCCATTCGGATGCCATTAGCCGAAGCTAATCAGTCGTTCCTCCCGGTCATCCATTCGGATGCCATTAGCTAAAGCTAATCAACCATTTGTCCCGGCCATCCATTCGGATGCCATTAGCCAAAGCCAATCAGTCATTCGTCCCGATCATCCATTCGGATGCCATTAGCCGAAGCTAATCAACCATTTGTCAACATTTAAGCATTCGACAATCTAATATCGGTTCTAACACAATATGGTAATATTCATGTTAAAGTATTTCATTATTCAACGTATGAAAAAGAAAGGTGCAAGTCACCTACCCGCTCCACACCGTGGGTTGTTCTTGTCTTGACGATGGTCCAATCCCGACCGCACCACCTAAGACATCAATGGTCATAAATCAGTACATTTGTATTTTTGAATCACATTCGTCACCACACTTATTTCAAGAGTTCATATGTTCACATTCAAGTGTTCCACATTTTACACCATCATACCATGAAATTGCTACTAGCATTTAAGTCATTTCGCCTAGGAGGCTTATTGTAGAAATCGGCGAAAAGTTGAAAGTTACCAGCGCCAACTGGACTCACAATCGTCAACGCAGTGCCGCCTCATTCTCGCAGGAAACACGGTTCACTGCAGCAATACAGACGAAAACTTTATTTCTTTGGCGCTGATTTTAGCGGCAAATAATCACAATTTCGCAAGACCAACTCAACTTCGACAGCGAATCGCAAGTTCGCTGCAGAACACGCCTCTCGGCAGCGAATTGTTAATGCGCTCCAGATGACACAGTTTTGGCAGCGAATCACAATTGCTGTGCAAAACACAATTCGGCAACGAATGTTAATTCGCTGCAGGATTCAGATTTCGACAACGAATCACGGCCACAGCTGCACAACACACAACTCGACGCGAATGCCAATTCGCTCGAAGATTCGATTCCCAGCGCGAATCACAAATTCACTGCAGACAACTCAGTTTCGGAGGCGAATGCTAATTCGCTGCAGCCGACACAGTTTCGGCAGCGAATCGCAGTTTCGTTGCACAACACACAATTCGGCAGCGAATACTAATTCGCAAGGAGACTCCGTTTCGGCAGCGAATGCTAATTCATCAACGACAACTGATTTCATCGGAATCACGTTCACAGACAACACACAACTCGGCAAACGAATGCCAATTCGCTGCAATGACGGACTGATTTCGAAAGCCCGAATCACAATTTCGCCGCATAACACACATTTTGGCATGAACACACACCACACATGCCGTAACAACCCCAACATATACAACCGTCACTAAGTTCCATTCCAGAACATACACATTGAAACCATCAATTTCAGCACCTAATCCTTCAACAAAATCCCAGCAGAACACACACCTTGAAAACCATCAATTACAGCATATAATCTTTCAATAAATTCCAGCAGAACACACACATTGAAACCATCAATTTCAGCACATAATCCTTCAACAAATCCCAACAGAACACACACATGCATGTTGGCCAACCCCATAGTTAAAGTCAGCCCTCTACCATGATTTGTTATTTCCATTTTATTCATTTTTCTTTGTTAGATGTTCTGAAATTGGCTTCATTTCATTTCTGTTTCCTTGTTCTCCTAGTTAATTTCAGGTTTCCTTCACATGACTAGCTTAGGTCTTAGGTCAATTTCCTTAGGGTTTTCTTCTTCATTTCCGTTTCGGTCTTAAAGAGAAGAGGAAAGGAGTTTCATGACCCATACCTTTCGAATCTAACTAAGTTTGAGGAAGGTTTGACACTATTCTTTCTCTTCTCCTGCTGGTTCTCCTCCTTCTTCCTCTCACGTTTTCCAGCCCTCCTTTTCCTTTCCTCTAGGCAAATGTCCAATCTTCTCTCAAGGTCTCATCTTTCCCTCACACGTTCACAAAGCACTCTCTACTGGTTTGGTTTAGGTTTCTGTTGTGAAAGAGGAAGGGAAGAACGACATGCAGCTGTTGTTTTGGGAAGAGGATGAATCATCCTCTCTCTCCTCCTTGTATTTATACTCCCCATGAAATGAGGTGGGTTGTTTGGGGGTTGGTTTAGATGTGTTCTTATCCTTGTTTTGGTCTATCTAAAACCAGTTTTACCCCTCCCTCCGAGCTCCTTAGGTTAATTAATTTTTTTTTTAAAACAAAAACTGCGTCGCTGCCGATGCAGACATTAGCAAATCAAAAGGCGTCGCCGATCACGAAATCGGCAGCGAAAACTGAGTCATCAATATATATATATATATATATTCTCTTGGGTGTTTACAAAACTCCTTCCATGGGTGACGCATGGATTTGAAAGCGCGAAGAGCCCATGATGGCTAACAAATCATCAACCAAACTGCCCCCACGGGTGACTCATGGATTGGACAGCCCAAACAGCACCTAGGGACTCAAAAATCATCAACAAAAGTACTTCCACGAGTAAGGCATGGATTCGACAATGCAAACAGCCCCTAGGGACTCACAAATCATCAACAAAAGTACTTCCATGGGTGACGCATGGATTCGACAGCGCAAAAGAGCCCCTGAGGGACTCACAAATCATCCATTAAATACTCCCATGGGTGACGCATGGATTGGACAAAGTCAAACAGCCCCCGGGACTCAAAAATCATCAACAAAAGTACTTCCATGAGTAAGGCATGGATTCGACAATGCAAACAGCCCCTAGGGACTCACAAATCATCAACAAAAGTACTGCCACGGGTGACGCATGGATTCGACAGCGCAAATAGCCCCTAGGGACTCACAAATCATCCATTAACTACTCCCACGGGTGACGCATGGATTGGACAGCACAAACAACCCCTAGGACTCGAAATCATCAACAAATTGCTTCCACGGGTGACGCATGGATTCGATGCCCAAAAACAGCACCTAGGGACTCACAAATCATCAACAAAAGTACTTCTACGGGTGAGGCATGGATTCGACGCCCCAAACAACCCCTAGGGACTCAGAAATCATCAACAAACTGCTCCCATGGATGACGCATGTATTAGACAACCCAAACATCACCTAGGGACTCAAAAATCATCAACAAAAGTACTTCCACGGGTGAGGCATGGATTCGACAACGCAAACAGCCCCTACGGACTCACACATCATCAACAAAAGTACTTCCACGGGTGACGCATGGTTTCGACACCGCAAATAGCCCTTAGGGACTGAGAAATCATCAACAAACTGCTCCCATGGGTCACGCATGGATTGGACAGCCCAAACAGCATTTAGGGACTCTCAAATCATCAATAAAAGTACTTCCACGGGTGACGCATGGATTCAAAAGCGCAAACACCCCCTAGGGACTCAGGAATCATCAACAAACTGCTTTCACCGGTGACGCATGGATTCGACAGCTCAAAGAGCCCATGAGAGCTTAGAAATAATCAACCAAACTGCTTCCACGGTAACGAATGGATTCCACAGCGCAAATATCCGCTGCGGCCCCTAGGGACTCAGAAATCAGAAAGAAATTGGACAGCCTAAAGAGCACCTAGGGACTCAAAAATCATCAACAAAAGTACTTCCGCGGGTGAGGCATGGATTCGACAACGAAACAGCCCCTAGGGACCCACAAATCATCAACAAACTGCTCCCACGGGTGACGCATGGATTGGACAGCACAAACAGCCCTATGGACTCAGAAATCATCAACAAACTGCTCCCAGGGGTGACGCCTGGATTCGACAGCGCAAACATCCCCTAGGGACTCAGAAATCATCAACTAAACTGCTTCCATGGGTGACGCATGGATTTGAAAGCGCGAAGAGCCCATGATGGCTAACAAATCATCAACCAAACGCTACTCCCACGGGTGACTCATGGATTGGACAGTCCAAACAGCACCTAGGGACTCAAAAATCATCAACAAAAGTACTTCCATGAGTAAGGCATGGATTCGACAATGCAAACAGCCCCTAGGGACTCACAAATCATCAACAAAAGTACTTCCACGGGTGACGCATGGATTCGACAGCGCAAATAGCCCCTAGGGACTCACAAATCATCCATTAACTACTCCCACGGGTGACGCATGGATTGGACAGCACAAACAGCCCCTAGGACTCAGAAATCATCAACAAATTGCTTCCACGGGTGACGCATGGATTCGACAGCCCAAACAGCACCTAGGGACTCACAAATCATCAACAAAAGTACTTCTACGGGTGAGGCATGGATTCGACGCCCCAAACAACCCCTAGGGACTCAGAAATCATCAACAAACTGCTCCCATGGATGACGCATGTATTAGACAACCCAAACATCACCTAGGGACTCAAAAATCATCAACAAAAGTACTTCCACGGGTGAGGCATGGATTCGACAACGCAAACAGCCCCTACGGACTCACACATCATCAACAAAAGTACTTCCACGGGTGACGCATGGTTTCGACACCGCAAATAGCCCTTAGGGACTGAGAAATCATCAACAAAGCCTGCTCCCATGGGTCACGCATGGATTGGACAGCCCAAACAGCATTTAGGGACTCTCAAATCATCAATAAAAGTACTTCCACGGGTGACGCATGGATTCAAAAGCGCAAACACCCCCTAGGGACTCAGGAATCATCAACAAACTGCTTTCACGGTGACGCATGGATTCGACAGCTCAAAAAGAGCCCATGAGAGCTTAGAAATAATCAACCAAACTGCTTCCACGGTAACGAATGGATTCCCGGCCCAAATCAAAATCCGCCTAGGGACTCGAAATCATCAACGAACCCCTGACGGTGATCGATGGATTCGACAACCCTAAAGAGCACCTAGGGACTCAAAAATCATCAACGAAATGTACTTTCGCGGGTGAGGCATGGATTCGACAACGAAACAGCCCCTAGGGACCCACAAATCATCAACAAACTGCTCCCATGGGTGACGCATGGATTGGACAAAGACAAACAACCCCTATGGACTCGAAATCATCAACAAACGCTCCCGGGGGTGACGCCTTGGATTCGAAAAGCCGCAAACATCCCCTAGGGACTCAGAAATCATCAACTAAACTGCTTCCATGGGTGACGCATGGATTTGAAAGCGCGAAGAGCCCATGATGGCTAACAAATCATCAACCAAACTGCTCCCACGGGTGACTCATGGATTGGACAGTCCAAACAGCACCTAGGGACTCAAAAATCATCAACAAAAGTACTTCCATGAGTAGGGAGGCATGGATTCGACAACCCAAACAGCCCCTAGGGACTCACAAATCATCAACGAAAGTCTTGTGCCACGGGTGACGCATGGATTCGACATCCCACAAATAGCCCCTAGGGACTCACAAATCATCCACTAACTACTCCCACGGGTGACGCATGGATTCGAAAAGACAAACAGCCCCCTAGGACTCGTAAATCATCAACGAAATTGCTTGCCACGGGTGACGCATGGATTCGACAGCCCAAAAAGCCCCTAGGGACTCACAAATCATCAACAAAAGTATCTTCTACGGGTGAGGCATGGATTCGACACCCCAAAAACACCCCTAGGGACTCGTAAATCATCAACGAAACTTGTCCCATGGATGACGCATGGATTCGACAAACCAAACACCCCCTAGGGACTCAAATATCATCAACAAAACTACTGCCACGGGTGACGCATGGATTCGACAGCCCAAACAGCCCCTAGGACTCGAGCCCCTAGGGACTCAGAAATCATCAACAAAAATGCTGCCACGGGTGACGCATGGATTCGACCCCCAAACAGCCCCTAGGGACCCTAGGACTCGTAAATCATCAACAAAATGCTGTCCCATGGGTGACGCATGGATTCGAAGCCCAAAACAGCCATTTAGGGACTCTCAAATCATCAATAAAAGTACTTGCCACGGTGACGCATGGATTCAGAAAGCCCAAACACCCCCTAGGGACTCGGAAATCATCAACAAACCGCTTGTCACGGTGACGCATGGATTCGACAGCCCAAAGAGCCCCTGGGACTCAGAAATCATCAACGAAAACTGTCTCGGTGACGCATGGATTCGACATCAAGCAAATATCCCCAAGGGACTCTAGGGACTCGAAATCATCAAAGAAATCTTTGTCTCGGTGACGCATGGATTCGAAGCCCAAACAGCACGTAGGGACTCATAAATCATCAACAAAAGTACTTTGCCTCGGGTGAGGCATGGATTCGACAACCCAAACAGCCCCTAGGGACTCAGAAATCATCAACGAAATGCTGTCACGGGTGACGCATGGATTCGACAAAGCCCAAACAAAGAGCCCCTAGGGACTCGTAAATCATCAACAAACAAATCATCAACGAAATGCTCTCGGGGTGACGCATGGATTCGACAAGCCCAAAAACATCCCTAGGGACTCGAAATCATCAACGTAAACGGTGTCATGGGTGACGCATGGATTCGAAACGCAAAGAGCCCCTAGGGACTAACAAATCATCAACGAAAGCTGTCCGGTGACGCATGGATTCGTGAGCCCCTAGGGACTCAAAAATCATAAGGATCGGTGACGCATGGATTCGACAGCCCAAAAACCCCTAGGGACTCAAAATCATCAACAAATGTGTCCATGGTGACGCATGGATTCGACATCCCAAAGCCCCTAGGGACTCAGCAAATCATCAACAAAACTATGGGTTGATCATCAACGGGTGACGGTGACGATGGATTCGACAAAGCTGGGCCAAATCACAACCCTAGGGACTCAGAAATCATCAATCAAAAAGCTATCACGAGTGACGTATGGATTCGACCGCACAAACAGCACGTAGGGACTCATAAATCATCAACGAAAAATTGCTTCACGGGTGACGCATGGATTCGACATCCAACAAAGAGCCCCTAGGGACTCAAAAATCATCAACGAAACTTGTCTACGGGTGACGCATGGATTCGACGCCCCAAACAACCCCTAGGGACTCGAAATCATCAACGAAGGTGTCCCAGGGTGACGCATGGATTCGACAACCCAAACAGCACCTAGGGACTCAGAAATCATCAACAAAACTACTTCCACGGGTGACGCATGGATTCGACAACCCAAAAAACCCCTAGGGACTCAGAAATCATCAACGAAAAGCTGTCTCGGGTGACGCATGGATTCGACAACCCAAAAAGCCCCTAGGGACTCAGAAATCATCAACGAAATGCTGTCATGGGTGACGCATGGATTCGACAAATCCCAAAAAGCACTTAGGGACTCTCAAATCATCAACAAAATGTGTCACGGTGACGCATGGATTCGAAAGCCCAAACAGCCCCTAGGGACTCGAAATCATCAACGAACCGGGTGTCTCGTCCGGTGACGCATGGATTCGACAGCCCAAAAGAGCCCCTAGGGACTCGAAATCATCAACGAAACCGTCATCAACGAATGTCTCGGGTGACGATGGATTCGAATCATCAAAAAGCCCCTAGGGACTCGAAATCATCAACGAAATGCTGTCACGGGTGACGCATGGATTCGAGCCAAATTCCCCTAGGGACTCAGAAATCATCAAAAAGCCCCTAGGGACTCAAAAATCATCAACGAAATGCTGTCACGGGTGACGCATGGATTCGATCAAGGGAGACTCAAAGAAATCAAACCCCTAGGGACTCGAAATCATCAACGAAAATGTGTCACGGGTGACGCATGGATTCGAAATCCCAAAAAAGCCCCTAGGGACTCGAAATCATCAACGAAATGTGTCGGTGGTGACGCATGGATTCGAAACCCAAACAAGCCCCTAGGGACTCGGAAATCATCAACGAAATCGTTCCATCGGGTGACGCATGGATTCGATAACCCAAAGAAATCCATCCCTAGGGACTCTCGAAATCATCAACGAAATGTTTCTCACGGGTGACGCATGGATTCGACAAAAGCCCAAACAGCCCCTAGGGACTCGAAAATCATCAAAAAACTTGTCATGGGTGACGCATGGATTCGACATCCCAAACAGCCCCTAGGGACTCAGAAATCATCAACGAAATGGTGTCTCGGCTGGGGGGTCACGGTGACGCATGGATTCGAAATCACCAAATAGCCCCTAGGGACTCGTAAAATCATCAACTAAATACTGTCACGGGTGACGCATGGATTCGACAAACACAAAAAGCCCCTAGGGACTCAAAAATCATCAACGAAATTGCTGTCACGGTGACGCAAGGATTCGAAAGCCCAAACAGCCCCTAGGGACTAAGAAATGATCATCGAAATGCTGTCTCGGGTGACGCATGGATTCGACGCCCCAAACAACCCCTAGGGACTCGAAATCATCAACGAAATGTCTGCCATGGTGACGCATGGATGCGACAGCCCAAACATCCCTAGGGACTCGAAAATCATCAACGAAAGGTCACTTCACGGGTGACGCATGGATTCGACAAACCCAAAAACCCCTAGGGACTCGAAATCATCAACAACAAACGGTCACGGTGACGCATGGATTCGACAAACAAATAGCCCCTAGGGACTCGAGAAATCATCAACGAAATGCTCGCCTGGGTGACGCATGGATTCGACATCCCAAACAAGCCCCTAGGGACTCTCGAAATCATCAACGAAAGTTCTTCGGTGACGCATGGATTCGACAAACCAAAAACCCCTAGGGACTCGTAAATCATCAACGAAACCGCTTGTCACGGGTGACGCATGGATTCGATCCCAAACAAAGCCCCCTAGGACTCGAAATCATCAACGAAATGTCATCTGTGACGTGAATGGTGACGCCCAAATGGATTCATAGGGACTCATAAATCATCAAACATCAAAACATGCCCCTAGGGACTCGGAAATCATCAACGAAATCTAGGCTCACGGTGACGCATGGATTCGATGATGATTCAAAAGCCCCTAGGGACTCAGGAAATCATCAACGAACAGATGTCTCGGGTGATGCATGGATTCCACAGCGCAAACAGCCCCTAGGGACTCAGAAATCATCAACGAAAGTTGTCTCTGGGTGACGCATGGATTCGATCCCAACAAAGAGCCCCTTAGGGACTCGAAATCATCAACGAAATGCTGTCACGGGTGACGCATGGATTCGACAAAGCCCAAACACCCCTAGGGACTCAGAAATCATCAACGAAATCTGTCACGGGTGACGCATGGATTCGACAGCCCAAACAGCCCCTAGGGACTCTAAAAATCATCAACGAAAGTCTGTCACGGTGACGCATGGATTCAACGAAAACTTTGTCCGGGTGACGCATGGATTCGAAATCAAACAAGCCCTAGGGACTCGAAAATCATCAATAAATGTGTCACGGTGACGCATGGATTCGATGCAATCAAACAAACAGCCCCTAGGGACTCGAAATCATCAACGAAATGCTTGTCACGGGTGACGCATGGATTCGATAAAGCCCAAACAAAGCCCCTAGGGACTCAGAAATCATCAACGAAAACTTGTCACGGGTGACGCATGGATTCGAAGCCCAAACAACCCCTAGGGACTCGAAATCATCAACAAAAATGGACTCGAAATCATCAACGAAATCTCACATCGTCAACGGTGACGCATGGATTCGACATCCAAAAACAGCCCCTAGGGACTCGAAAATCATCAACAAAAGTTGTCTCACGGTGACGCATGGATTCGACAGCCCAAAAACCCCTAGGGACCTGTAAATCATCAACGAAACCGTGTCATGGGTGACGCATGGATTCGACAACCCAAATAGCCCCTAGGGACTCAGAAATCATCAACGAACTGCTGTCACGGGTGACGCATGGATTCGACAACCCAAACAGAGCCCCTAGGGACTCGAAAATCATCAAACAAACCGTGTCACGGTGACGCATGGATTCGACAACACAAATACCCCTAGGGACTCGATAAATCATCAACGAAACTGTCACGGTGACGCATGGATTCGACAACAAAAAAGTCCTAGGGACTCGAAAAATCATCAACAAAAGGACTGTCACGGTGACGCATGGATCTCGATGACTGTCGGAACAGCCCAAAGAGCCCCTAGGGACTCGAAAATCATCAACGAAACTGTGTCACGGTGACGCATGGATTCGACAAACCAAACAGCCCCTAGGGACTCGAAATCATCAACGAAATGGTGTCACGGGTGACGCATGGATTCGACATCCCAAACAGCCCCTAGGGACTCAGAAATCATCAACGAAACGCTGTCACGGTGACGCATGGATTCGACTCAAAAGCCCCTAGGGACTCAGAAATCATCAACGAAGTTGTCACGGGTGACGCATGGATTCGATGACAGCCCAAACAGCCCTAGGGACTCGGAAATCATCAACAAAATGTGTCACGGTGACGCATGGATTCGAATCAACAAAGCCTCCTAGGGACTCGAAATCATCAACAAATGTCACTGTCACGGGTGACGCATGGATTCGACAAATCCCAAACAGCCCCTAGGGACTCGCAAAAATCACAACGAACGAACTGGGCTCTCCGTGGGTGACGCATGGATTCGACAGCGCAAACAGCCCTTAGGGACTCAAATATCATCAACGAAATGCTGTCACGGGTGACGCATGGATTCGAAAGCCCAAACACCCCCTAACTAGGGACTCGAAATCATCAACGAAACGTTCTCACGGGTGACGCATGGATTCGACGCCCAAAAAGCCCCTAGGGACTCGTAAAATCATCAACGAAACGTGTCACACGGGTGACGCATGGATTCGACAACCCAAACACCCCTTGGGACTCAGAAATCATCAACGAAACGGTGTCACGGTGACGCATGGATTCGACAAATCCAAAAAGCCCCTAGGGACTCGTAAATCATCAACGAACGGGTCACGGTGACGCATGGATCTCGAAACAAACAAATTCTAGGGACTCGTAAATCATCAACGAACCGCTGTCACGGTGACGCATGGATTCTGGGAAATCAAGCCACAAATGTCCTAGGGACTCGAAATCATCAACGAAAATCGGTCTCACGGTGACGCATGGATTCGATAAAAACCCAAAAACCCCTAGGGACTCGAAATCATCAACGAAAGTCGTGTCACGGTGACGCATGGATTCGATGGATTCACTCGAAATCAAAAACCCCTAGGGACTCAAAATCATCAACGAAATGCTTGTCACGGGTGACGAGCATGGATTCGACAGCCCAAACAAGCCCCTAGGGACTCGAAATCATCAACGAAAGTCTGTCTCACGGTGACGCATGGATTCGATAGCCCAAAAGCCCCTAGGGACTCGTAAATCATCAACGAAATGTGTCACGGGTGACGCATGGATTCGACAAATCCCAAACGACCCCTAGGGACCTCAAAAATCATCAACAAATGGTGTCACGGTGACGCATGGATTCGACATCCCAAAATAGCCCCTAGGGACTCAGAAATCATCAACGAAACCGTGTCTCGGGTGACGCATGGATTCGAAGCCCAAAAGCCCCTAGGGACTCGTAAATCATCAACGAAACGTGTCATGACGGTGACGCATGGATTCGAAGCCCAAAAAAAGCCCCTAGGGACTCGTAAATCATCAACGAAATCGTGTCACGGGTGACGCATGGATTCGACAAAACCAAACAGCCCCTAGGGACTCGTAAAATCATCAACGAACTGGTGTCACGGGTGACGCATGGATTCGACAAATCCCAAACAGCCCCTAGGGACTCGAAATCATCAACGAAATACTTGTCACGGGTGACGCATGGATTCGACAAGCCCAAACAGCCCCTAGGGACTCGAAATCATCAACGAAACTGTGTCCACGGTGACGCATGGATTCGACAGCCCAAAAGCCCCTAGGGACTCGAAAAATCATCAACAAAACGACCGTGCCATCTCACGATGGATTGACGCATGGATTCGAAATCAAAAACCCCTAGGGACTCGAAAATCATCAACGAAATGCGTGTCACGGTGACGTGACGTGGATTCGACAAACAAAAAGACCCCTAGGGACTCGGAAATCATCAACGAAATGCTGTGTCACGGTGACGCATGGATTCGATGTCCACAATCCATACCCTAGGGACTCAAAAATCATCAACGAAAAGTCTTGTCGGGTGACGCATGGATTCGACAACCCAAACACCCCTAGGGACTCGAAAATCATCAACAAAGCTGTGTCACGGGTGACGCATGGATTCGACAAATCCAAAACAAGCCCCTAGGGACTCGTAAATCATCAACAACATCACCTAGGTGACGCATGGATTCGACACACAAAAAATCTAGGGACTCGTAAATCATCAACGAACATGTGTCACGGTGACGCATGGATTCGAAATCCCAAACAAAGCCCCTAGGGACTCATAAATCATCAACGAAGTGTGTCACGGGTGACGCATGGATTCGATCAACAAAAAGCCCTAGGGACTCGTAAATCATCAACGAACGGTCTCACGGGTGACGCATGGATTCGATACCAAACAAAACCCCTAGGGACTCGTAAATCATCAACGAAACCGTGTCACGGTGACGCATGGATTCGACAATCCCAAACAGTCCCTAGGGACTCGGAAATCAATCAACCAAATGTGTCACGGTGACGCATGGATTCGACACCCAAAAATGCCCCTAGGGACTCGAAATCATCGAACCGGTGTCACGGTGTGACCATGGATTCGACAAATCACAAAAAGCCCCTAGGGACTCGGAAATCATCAACGAAACGGTGTCACGGTGACGCATGGATTCGACATCCCAAACAAGCCCCTAGGGACTCGAAATCATCATCAAAAATGCGTGTCACGGTGACGCATGGATTCGACAGCCAAAAAAAGCCCCTAGGGACTCGAAATCATCAACGAACCGTTGTCACGGGTGACGCATGGATTCGAAATGCCCAAATGTCCCTAGGGATGGACATCGAAATCACTCGAAACAAAGCCCCTAGGTCTCTAGGGACTCGTAAATCATCAACGAAATGTCTCACGTGACGTCATGGATTCGAAATCAAACAGCCCCTAGGGACTCGTAAATCATCAACGAAACGGTGTCACGGGTGACGCATGGATTCGACAAATCCCAAAAAAAGCCCTAGGGACTCGGAAATCATCAACGAAATGCTGTCTCGGTGACGCATGGATTCGACAAAGCCCAAAAAAGCCCCTAGGGACTCGAAAATCATCAAAAATCCCTGGGACGAAATCATCAACGAAATGCTTGTCACGGGTGACGCATGGATTCGATCGACAACCAAAAAGCCCCTAGGGACTCGTAAATCATCAACGAAATGCGGTCTCGGGTGACGCATGGATTCGACATCCCCCAAACAAGCCCCTAGGGACTCGGAAATCATCAACGAAACGGTCGTCAGGGTGACGCATGGATTCGACATCCAAAAAAAGTCCCTAGGGACTCGGAAATCATCAACGAAATGTGTCACGGGTGACGCATGGATTCGACAAACCCAAATAGCCCCTAGGGACTCTAGAAATCATCAACGAAACGTGTCACGGGTGACGCATGGATTCGATCAATCTGGGAATCACAACACTGACTAGGGACTCGTAAATCATCAACGAAATGCGTCACGGGTGACGATGGATTCGACAAGCCTCAAACAGCCCTAGGGACTACGAAATCATCAACGAAAATCGGTGTCACGGTGACGCATGGATTCGACCACCAAACAACCCCTAGGGACTCGAAATCATCAACGAAATGTGTCTCACGGGTGACGCATGGATTCGACAAACAAACAGCCCCTAGGGACTCGTAAATCATCAACGAAACGCGGTCACGGGTGACGATGGATTCGACAAACCCAAAGAGCCCCTAGGGACTCGAAAATCATCAACGAAATGGTGTCACGGTGACGCATGGATTCGAAATCATCCCAAACAGCCCCTAGGGACTCGTAAAATCATCAACGAAATGTGTCGGTCACGGTGACGATGCATGGATTCGAAACCCAAAGACCCCTAGGGACTCGAAAATCATCAACGAAATGTCTGTCACAGGTGACGCACGGATTCGAAAGCCCAAACAACCCCTAGGGACTCGTAAATCATCAACGAAACTGTGTCACGGGTGACGCATGGATTCGACAACCCAAAGAGCACCTCGGGACTAAAAAATCATCAACGAAACCGTGGTGTCACGGTGACGCATGGATTCGACGAAAGCCCAAAACGGGTGCGGGTTCGATCCCTAGGGACTCGAAATCATCAACGAAATGTTGTCACGGTGACGCATGGATTCGATTCCAAAAACAAACCCCCTAGGGACTCGTAAATCATCAACGAAACGCGTGTCACGGGTGACGCATGGATTCGAAACAAAAGAGCCCCTAGGGACTCGAAATCATCAAAAAGCCCCTAGGGACTCGTTAAATCATCAACGAAATGTGTCACGGGTGACGATGGATTCGAATCCCAAACAGCCCCTAGGGACTCGTAAATCATCAACGAAATGTCGTCACGGGTGACGCATGGATTCGACAACCAAAAAAGCCCCTAGGGACTCGAAAATCATCAACGAAATCTCAACGATCGTCACGGGTGACGATGGATTCGATACATCAATCACAACACCCCTAGGGACTCGTAAATCATCAACGAACCGTGTCACGGGTGACGCATGGATTCGATCCAAACAAAGCCCCTAGGGACTCGAAATCATCAACGAAATGTTGTCACGGGTGACGCATGGATTCGACATCCCAAAAGCCCCTAGGGACTCGAAAATCATCAACGAAATGGTGTCGGGTGACGCATGGATTCGACAAGCCCAAAAAAAGCCCCTAGGGACTCGTAAATCATCAACGAAGCTCGGTCACGGTGACGTGGATTCGTGACGCATGGATTCGATAGGGACCCAAACGAGCCCCTAGGGACTCGAAATCATCAACGAAATGTGTCACGGGTGACGCATGGATTCGACAATCCCAAAAGCCCCTAGGGACTCGAAAATCATCAACGAAATGTGTCACGGTGACGCATGGATTCGATGCCCCAAAAAGCCCCTAGGGACTCGTAAATCATCAACAAACCGGTGTCCCTAGGGACAAGAAATCATCAACGAAATTGTCACGGTGACGGACGATGGATTCGATCAAACCAAACAAAGACCCCTAGGGACTCGTAAATCATCAACGAAATGTGTCACGGTGACGCATGGATTCGATCAACCCAAAAATTCCCCTAGGGACTCGTAAATCATCAACGAAAAACCGTGTCACGGTGACGACGATGGATTCGACATAGCCCCAAACAACCCCTAGGGACTCGAAATCATCAACGAAAATGCTTGTCACGGGTGACGCATGGATTCGACAAAATCCCAAACAAAGCTCTAGGGACTCGTAAATCATCAACGAAAGGGTCTCGTGACGGTGACGATCATGGATTCGACAGCCCAAACAGTCCCTAGGGACTCGAAAATCATCAACGAAACGCGTGTCACGGTGACGCATGGATTCGATCGAACCCAAAATCCCTAGGGACTCGAAATCATCAACGAAATCGTCACGTCACGGGTGACGCATGGATTCTAGGGACTCTAGAAATCATCAACAAATGCCTCTAGGTGACGCATGGATTCGATCAAATCAAATCAACGGACTCGAAATCATCAACGAAAATGTCACGGTGACGATGGATTCGAAAATCCCAAACAAAGCCCCTAGGGACTCGTAAATCATCAACGAAACCGGTGTCTCGGGTGACGCATGGATTCGATCATCCAAAAAAAGCCCCTAGGGACTCGTGAAATCATCAACGAAATGTGTCACGGTGACGCATGGATTCGATCATCAAACCACAAATCGAAATCCCTAGGGACTCAAGAAATCATCAACGAAATGTCAGGTGACGCCTGGGTTCGAAAGCCCAAAGAGCCCCTAGGGACTCGTAAATCATCAACGAACCGTCGTGTCACGGTGACGATGGATTCGATCAAGCCCAAACTGTTCTAGGGACTCGTAAATCATCAACGAATCGTGTCACGGTGACGCATGGATTCGAAATCCCAAACAGCCCCTAGGGACTCGTAAATCATCAACGAACCGTTGCCTCGGGTGACGCATGGATTCGATCAACAACCCTGGCCAAATCATCTAGGACTCGTAAATCATCAAACGAAATGTGTCACGGTGACGCATGGATTCGAGCCCCTAGGGCTCGAAATCATCAACAAAATTCCTAGGGACTCTAGTAAATCATCAACGAAATCAGGTGTCACGGGTGACGCATGGATTCGCCCAAAACCCTGGGACTCAAAATCAACCCCTAGGGACTCGAAAATCATCAACGAAACAATGTCGGTGTCACGGGTGACGCATGGATTCGATCAAGCCCAAATGCCCCTAGGGACTCAGAAATCATCAACGAAACTCGTCTCACGGTGACGCATGGATTCGACACCTCAAAAAGAGCCCCTAGGGACTCGTAAATCATCAACGAAATGTGTGTCATGGGTGACGCATGGATTCGACAAGCCCCAAACTGTAACTCCCTAGGGACTCGTAAATCATCAACGAAATCGTGTCGTCACGGGTGACGCATGGATTCGACAAAGCCCAAAAGCCCTAGGGACTCGTAAATCATCAAGCCCCTAGGGACTCGAAATCATCAACGAAACGGTGTCACGGTGACGCATGGATTCGATCATCCCAACAAAAGTCCCTAGGGACTCGTAAATCATCAACGAAATGTGTCACGGGTGACGCATGGATTCGACAAAAAAGCCCCTAGGGCTCCAAAATCATCAACGAAAGGGACTCAAAATCATCAACGAAAATGCTGTCACGGGTGACGCATGGATTCGACAAATCCCAAACAAACCCCTAGGGACTCGTAAATCATCAACGAAATGCTGTCACGGTGACGCATGGATTCGACATCCCAAACAAAGCCCCTAGGGACTCGTAAATCATCAACGAAACTGTGTCACGGGTGACGCATGGATTCGACAAATCCCTGGAACAAAAGTTCCTAGGGACTCGTGAAATCATCAACGAAATCTGTGTCACGGTGACGCATGGATTCGCAAACAGCCCCAAACGCCCCTAGGGACTCGTAAATCATCAACGAAAGTCCGGTGTCACGGGTGACGCATGGATTCGATATCCAAAACAGCCCCTAGGGACTCGAAATCATCAACGAAGGTCATGTCACGGTGACGCAAGGATTCGAAAGCCCAAACAGCCCCTAGGGACTCATAAATCATCAACGAAATGTCACGGTGACGACGATGGATTCGACAAATGACCAAATGGACTCAAAATCGACAAACCAAAAACCAACGGTGGATCGCATGGATTCGAAACCACAAGTACCCTAGGGACTCGAAATCATCAACGAAATGTGTCACGGTGACGCATGGATTCGACAAAATCCAAAAAAGTCCCTAGGGACTCGTAAATCATCATCAACGAAATCATCAACGAAATGCGGGTTTCACGGGTGACGCATGGATTCGATAAAACAAACAGCCCCTAGGGACTCGTAAATCATCAAAAAAATGTGTCACGGGTGACGCATGGATTCGATACCCAAAAGATCCCCTAGGGACTCGTAAAATCATCAACGAAATCGGTGTCACGGTGACGCATGGATTCGACAAATCCCAAACAACCCCTAGGGACTCGTAAATCATCAACGAACCGGTGTCACGGGTGACGCATGGATTCGATAGATCCCAAAAGTCCCTAGGGACTCGAAATCATCAACGAAATGTGTCACGGTGACGTGACGATGGATTCGAAATCAAACAAAGCCCCTAGGGACTCAGGTAAATCATCAACGAATACCGTGTCACGGTGACGCGACGATGGATTCGAAACAAAAAAAGCCCCTAGGGACTCGAAATCATCAACGAAAATGGTGTCACGGTGACGCATGGATTCGAAATCCAAAAAAGTCCCTAGGGACTCGAAAATCATCAACGAAATGTGTCACGGTGACGCATGGATTCGACAAATACAAATCAAAGCCCCTAGGGACTCGTAAATCATCAACGAAATCGGTGTCACGGTGACGATGGATTCGATTCGACAGCCCAAAGAGCCCCTAGGGACTCAAAAATCATCAACGAAATGTTGTCACGGGTGACGCATGGATTCGACAAACCCAAACAACCCCTAGGGACTCCGTAAATCATCAACGAAATGTGTCACGGTGACGTGATGGATTCGATGAAATCCCAAACAGCCCCTAGGGACTCGTAAATCATCAACGAAATGCTGTCACGGGTGACGCATGGATTCGACAGCCCAAAAAGCCCCTAGGGACTCGAAAATCATCAACGAAATCATCAACGAAATGTGTCACGGGTGACGCATGGATTCGACAAACCCAAAAAGCCCCTAGGGACTCGAAAATCATCAACGAAATCCGTGTCACGGTGACGCATGGATTCGACAATCCCAAAAGCCCCTAGGGACTCGAAATCATCAAAAAAGAAATCATCAAGTGTCACGGGTGACGCATGGATTCGACAAATCCCAAACAGCCCCTAGGGACTCGTAAATCATCAACGAAACTGTGTCACGGGTGACGCATGGATTCGATAGCCCAAAAGCCCCTAGGGACTCGGAAATCATCAAGGAACAAACGTGTCACGGGTGACGCATGGATTCGAAATCAAAAACCCCTAGGGACTCGTAAATCATCAGGGACTCAAAATCATCAACGAATGTGTCTCGGTGACGCATGGATTCGATGAACCCAAAAAGCCCCTAGGGACTCGAAATCATCAACGAAAATGTGTCACGGGTGACGCATGGATTCGATATCCCAAACAGCCCCTAGGGACTCGTAAAATCATCAACCAAATCGTGTCTCGGGTGACGCATGGATTCGAAGCCAAACGAGCCCCTAGGATTCAAATCAAACAGCCCCTAGGGACTAAGAAATCATCGAAATGCTGTCTCGGGTGACGCATGGATTCGAAAATCCCCAAAAAAGTCCCTAGGGACTCGAAATCATCAACGAAACGCGTGTCACGGTGACGCATGGATTCGAAGCACCACAAAGAGCCCCTAGGGACTCGTAAAATCATCAACGAAAGGTTGTGTCACGGTGACGCATGGATTCGAAACCAAAAAGCCCCTAGGACTCGATAAATCATCAACTAAATCGTGTCACGGGGTGACGCATGGATTCAGACTAAATCACAAAAAAGCCCCTAGGGACTCGAAATCATCAACGAATGGTGTCACGGGTGACGCATGGATTCGATATCCCCAAAAACCCCCTAGGGACTCGGAAATCATCAACGAAAATGTGTCACGGGTGACGCATGGATTCGACAATCCCAAACAGTCCCTAGGGACTCGAAAATCATCAACGAAAATGTGTCACGGTGACGCATGGATTCGACAAACCCAAAAAACCCCTAGGGACTCTAAATCATCAACGAACCGGTGTCAAGGTGACGATCGAAATCATCAACAAAATGCTCTAGGGACTAGAACATCAACGAAATTCACGGTCGGTGACGACGCATGGATTCGATATCACCAAACACCCCTAGGGACTCGAAATCATCAACGAACCAATGTCACGGTGACGCATGGATTCGAATCCCAAACAAAAGCCCCTAGGGACTCGTAAATCATCAACGAAACCGGTGTCACGGTGACGCATGGATTCGACAACACAAACAACCCTAGGGACTCATAAATCATCAACGAAATGTGTCACGGGTGACGCATGGATTCGACAAATCCCAAACAGCCCCTAGGGACTCTAAATCATCAACGAACGTGTCACGGTGACGCTGATGGATTCGAAACCCAAATGCCTCTAGGGCTCGAAATATCAAAAAGCCCCTAGGACTCGTAAATCATCAACGAAATGCTGTCACGGTGACGCATGGATTCGACATCCCAAACAAACCCCTAGGGACTCTCGAAATCATCAACGAAATCGCTGTCACGGTGACGCATGGATTCGACATCCCAAAAAACCCCTAGGGACTCGAAATCATCAACGAAATGTCGGTGTCGACGGTGACGCATGGATTCGAGCCCAAATCAAAACCATCAGGGACTCTAAATCATCAACGAAAACCGTGTCACGGTGACGCATGGATTCGAATCCCAAAAAAGCCCCTAGGGACTCGTAAATCATCAACGAAACGTGTGTCACGGTGACGCATGGATTCGACATCCCAAAAACCCCTGGGGACTCGTAAATCATCAACGAATGTTGACTCGGATGTCACGGTGACGCATGGATTCGATGATTCGAAAACAAAAAATCTCCCTAGGGACTCGTAAATCATCAACGAAACAGTTGTCACGGGTGACGCATGGATTCGATATCCCACACAGCCCCTAGGGACTCAAAAATCATCAACGAAATGTGTCACGGTGACGATGGATTCGAAAGCCCAAAAAGCCCCTAGGGACTCGAAATCATCAACGAAGCGTGTCACGGGTGACGCATGGATTCGATACACAAAAAAGCCCCTAGGGACTCGTAAATCATCAACGAACTTGTCTCACGGTGACGGAGGATGGATTCGATGGATTCGAAACCAACTCGAAAATCAAGAACCCCTAGGGACTCGTAAATCATCAACGAAATCAAGTGTCACGGGTGACGCATGGATTCGACATCCCAAACAGACCCCTAGGGACTCGAAATCATCAACGAAACCGTGTCACGGTGACGCATGGATTCGAATCCAAACAAACCCTCTAGGGACTCGTAAATCATCAACGAAATGGTGTCACGGTGACGCATGTCATTCGACAGCCCAAAGCGAAAATCATCTAGGGACTCGTAAATCATCAACAAAAGGGACTCGGTGACGCATGGATCATCAACAAACAGCCCCTAGGGACTCTGGAATCATCAACGAAAATGTGTCACGGTGACGCATGGATTCGAAAGACCCAAAACCCCTAGGGACTCGGAAATCATCAACGAAACCGTGTCTCGGGTGACGCATGGATTCGACAAAATCCCAAAAAACTCTAGGGACTCAGAAATCAGCAACGAACTGGTGTCACGGGTGACGCATGGATTCGAAAGCCCAAACAGCCCCTACGGACTCGTAAATCATCAACGAACCGGTGACGTCAGGGTGACGCATGGATTCGACACCCAAACAAACAGCCCCTAGGGACTCGAAATCATCAACGAAGTCCGTGTCACGACGTGATCATCATGGATTCGATATCAACAAAGCCCTAGGTGACGCATGGATTCGACAAATCAAAACCCCTAGGGACTCGTAAATCATCAACGAATCGGTGTCACGGTGACGCATGGATTCGATATCCCAAAAAAAGCCCCTAGGGACTCGTAAATCATCAACGAACGGTGCATGTCACGGTGACGCATGGATTCGAAATCATCACAAATCCTCTAGGGACTCGAAATCATCAACGAAATGCTTGTCACGGGTGACGCATGGATTCGACAACCAAAAGCTCCCTGGACTGGATCACTAAACTAAACTAGGGACTCGAAATCATCAACAAAATGCTGTCTCAGGTGACGCATGGATTCGACAGCCCAAAGAGCCCCTAGGGACTCGATAAATCATCAACATGCCCCTAGGGACTCGAAAATCATCAACGAAATGTCACTGTGTCACGGGTGACGATGGATTCGAATCCCAAACAAAGCCCCTAGGGACTCCGAAATCATCAACGAATGCGTGTCACGGTGACGCATGGATTCGACAGCCCAAAAAAGCCCCTAGGGACTCAGAAAATCATCAACGAACAGATGTCTCGGGTGACGCATGGATTCGATTCAAAGCCCAAACAGCCCCTAGGGACTCAGAAAATCATCAACGAAATGCTGTCACGGTGACGCATGGATTCGATCAAACAGCCCCTAGGGACTCGTAAATCATCAACAAGACCCCTACGGGATTAGAAATCATCAATGAAATGCTGTCACGGGTGACGCATGGATTCGACAGCCCAAAGAGCCCCTAGGGACTCAGAAATCATCAACGAAATGTGTCTCGGTGACGCATGGATTCGATCAGCCCAAAAGCCCCTAGGGACTCGTAAATCATCAACGAAACCGTCGTGTCACGGTGACGCATGGATTCGATCAAAAACAAACACCCCTAGGGACTCCGAAATCATCAACGAAAGCTGTCTCACGGGTGACGCATGGATTCGCCCAAACAACCCCAAAACCCCTAGGGACTCGAAATCATCAACGAAATGGTGTCTCACGGTGACGATGGATTCGATCGACTCAAAAAAGCCCCTAGGGACTCGTAAATCATCAACGAAATCCCTTGTCGTGAAATGACGAATGGTCTCGTGACGCATGGATTCGAAAATCACAAAGAGCCCCTAGGGACTCGAAATCATCAACGAAATGTGTCACGGTGACGACGATGGATTCGAGAAAGCCCCAAAAAGCCCCTAGGACTCTAGGGACTCAGAAATCATCAACGAAACGGTGTCTCGGTGACGCATGGATTCGATCAAGCCCCTAGGGCTCGAAATCAAAAAAGACTCTAGGGACTCGAAATCATCAACGAAACGTGTCTCGGTGACGCATGGATTCGACAATCCCAAACAGCCCCTAGGGACTCGTAAATCATCAACGAAAATCGGTGTCACGGTGACGCATGGATTCGACAAATCACCAAAAAACCCCTAGGGACTCCAAAATCATCAACGAAAATCGGTGTCACGGGATGACGCATGGATTCGATCAAATAGGGCCCAAAATCATCAACGAATCGTGAGAATCATCTAGGACTCTAGGGACTTAGAAATCATCAACGAAATGTGTCACGGGTGACGCAGCGATTCGAGATCCCAAACAACCCCTAGGGACGCAGAAATCATCAACGAAAAAATGTGTCACGGTGACGCATGGATTCGACAACCCAAACATCCCCTAGGGACTCAGAAATCATCAACGAAATGCTGTCACGGGTGACGCATGGATTCGACAAAAGCTCAAAAGCCCCTAGGGACTCGAAATCATCAACGAAATGTGTCACGGTGACGCATGGATTTGACAGCCCAAACAGCCCCTAGGGACTCAAAAATCATCAACAAACCGGTGTCCAGGGTGACGCATGGATTCGAAATCAGACAAAATGATTCTAGGGAACTGTAAATCATCAACGAAACGGTGTCACGGGTGACGCATGGATTCGAAAGCCCAAAGCCCCTAGGGACTCGAAATCATCAACGAAATGCCGTGTCACGGGTGACGCATGGATTCGAAATCCCAAACAAGCCCCTAGGGACTCGAAATCATCAACGAAATGTGTCACGGGTGACGCATGGATTCGACAAGCCCAAAAAAGCCCCTAGGGACTCGTAAATCATCAACGAACAATGTTGTCACGGTGACGCATGGATTCGAAATCAAACAAAAAATTCTAGGGACTCGTGGGAAAATCATCAACAAATCTTAGAAACAGGTGTCAGTCCGGTGACGCATGGATTCGATGAACCCAAAAGCCCCTAGGGACTCGAAAATCATCAACGAAATGCTCACTGGTGACGCATGGATTCGACAAGCCCAAACAGCCCCTAGGGACTCGTAAATCATCAACGAACTGTGTCACGGGTGACGCATGGATTCGAAAGCCCAAACAGCCCCTAGGGACTCAGAAAATCATCAACGAAATCGTGTCACGGTGACGCATGGATTCGATGCCCAAAAGCCCCTAGGGACTCGTAAATCATCAACGAAACTCGTGTCAGGGTGACGCAAGGATTCGAAAGCCCAAACAGCCCCTAGGGACTCGAAATCATCAACGAAATGTTGTCACGGTGACGCATGGATTCGATAAATCAAACAAAGTCCCCTAGGGACTCGTAAATCATCAACGAAACTGTGTCTCGGGTGACGCATGGATTCGACAAAACAAAAGTCCCTAGGGACTCGTAAATCATCAACGAAACCGTGTCACGGGTGACGCATGGATTCGATCCCCAAACAGCCCCTAGGGACTCGAAAATCATCAACGAACCGCGTGTCACGGGTGACGCATGGATTCGACGACAAATGGCCCCTAGGGACTCGGAAATCATCAACGAAATGTGTCACGGTGACGCATGGATTCGATCAAATCTTCCCAAAGGGACTCCCTAGGGACTCAAAATCATCAACGAAATGTTGTCAGGGTGACGCATGGATTCGACAAGCCCAAACAGCCCCTAGGGACTCGGAAATCATCAACGAACGATGTCACGGTGACGCATGGATTCGATCAAGCCCAAACAAAGCCCCTAGGGACTCGTAAATCAATCAACGAAACGTGTCCTCACGGGTGACGCATGGATTCGACAACTCACAAAAGCCCCTAGGGACTCGAAATCATCAACGAAACGGTGTCACGGGTGACGCATGGATTCGAAGCCCAAACAGCCCCTAGGGACTCGAAATCATCAACGAAAACCGTGTCACGGTGACGCATGGATTCGACAGCCCAAAAACAGCCCCTAGGGACTCGAAAATCATCAACGAACCGGTGTCGTCATCACGTGACGCATGGATTCGACAACCCAAAACAGCCCTAGGGACTCAGAAAATCATCAACGAACAGATGTCACGGGTGACGCATGGATTCCAAAGCGCAAACAGCCCCTAGGGACTCGAAAATCAGCAACGAACTCCGGTCTACGGGACGATGGATTCGAGCCCAAAAATCGAAAATCATCAACGAACTGGTGTCACGGGTGACGCATGGATTCGAAAGCCCAAACAGTTCCCTAGGGACTCGTAAATCATCAACGAAACCGGTGTCACGGGTGACGCATGGATTCGACAAACCCAAAAAAGTCCCTAGGGACTCGTAAATCATCAACGAAAACCGTGTCACGGTGACGCATGGATTCGATCATCAAAAAATCCCTAGGGACTCGAAATCATCAACGAAATGCTGTCACGGTGACGCATGGATTCGACATGGTCAAATGGCTCATCAAAGACCTAGGGACTCTGGAAATCATCAACGAACCGGTGTCACGGTGACGCATGGATTCGACAAACTCAAAAAGCCCCTAGGGACTCGAAAATCATCAACGAATGTGTCACGGTGACGATGGATTCGACATCCCAAAGAGCCCCTAGGGACTCGAAATCATCAACGAACGTGTCCGGTGACGCATGGATTCGAAATCCCAAAAAACCCCTAGGGACTCGAAAATCATCAACGAACCGGTGTCACGGTGACGCATGGATTCGACACCAAAAAGTCCCTAGGGACTCGTAAATCATCAACGAACCGTCGTCACGGTGACGCATGGATTCGAGACCAAAACATCCCCTAGGGACTCGTAAATCATCAACGAATCGTGTCAGGGTGACGCATGGATTCATGATCGAAATCCCAAAAAGTCTCTAGTGGACTCGAAATCATCAACGAAATGTGTCACGGGTGACGCATGGATTCGAAATCCCAAAAAAGAGCCCCTAGGGACTCATAAATCATCAACGAACGTGTCACGGGTGACGCATGGATTCGATGACAAAACGACTCGAAATCATCAACGAAAATGTGTCACGGTGACGCATGGATTCGACAAACAAAAAGCCCCTAGGACTCGAAATCATCAACGAATGTGTCACGGTGACGCATGGATTCGAAAGCCCAAAAAGAGCCCCTAGGGACTCGTAAATCATCAACGAAAGTCAGTGTCACGGGTGACGCATGGATTCGAACCCAAAACAGCCCCTAGGGACTCGAAATCATCAACGAATGGTGTCACGGTGACGACATGGATTCGACATCCCAAAACCCTTGGTCAAAATCAAAGCCCCTAGGGACTCTAGAAATCATCAACGAAATCGGTGTCACGGTGACGCATGGATTCGACAAACCCAAACAAGCCCCTAGGGACTCGAAATCATCAACGAAACCGTGTCACGGTGACGCATGGATTCGATCGCCAAAACAACCCTGGGAAATCATCAACAACCTAGGGACTCGTAAATCATCAACGAAATGTTGTGTCGTGGTGACGCATGGATTCGGAACCCCCAAACAAATCCCTAGGACGGACTAAATCATCAACGAATCCGGTGTCACGGGTGACGCATGGATTCGATGACTCACAAACCCCTAGGGACTCGAAATCATCAACGAAAATGTGTCACGGGTGACGCATGGATTCGACAGCCCAAACAAAAAGTCCCTAGGGACTTGGAAATCATCAACGAAAAACTGTCCTCGGTGACGCATGGATTCGATATCCCAAACAGCCCCTAGGGACTCGGAAATCATCAACGAAAATCGGTGTCACGGTGACGCATGGATTCGATATCCCCAAACAGCCCCTAGGGACTCGTAAATCATCAACGAAACCGTCGTGTCACGGTGACGCATGGATTCGATATCACCAAACACCCCCTAGGGACTCACAAATCATCAGACGAAATCATCAACGAAGTGTCACGGTGACGCATGGATTCGAAACAAATTCAATGGAGATCGAATCACAAACAAAGTCCCTAGGGACTCGTAAATCATCAACGAAACGAATGTGTCACGGGTGACGCATGGATTCGATATCCCAAACAAAGCCCCTAGGGACTCGTAAATCATCAACGAAAATCTGTGTCACGGGTGACGCATGGATTCGACAAAGCCCAAAAGATCCCTAGGGACTCGGAAATCATCAACTAAAATCGTGTCACGGTGACGCATGGATTCGATCCCAAACAAATACTCCCCTAGGGACTCGAAATCATCAACGAAATGCTGTCACGGGTGACGCATGGATTCGAAAGCCCAAAAGAGCCCCTAGGGACTCGTAAATCATCAACGAAACGTCATGTCACGGGTGACGCATGGATTCGATAAGTCTCAAAATGCCCCTAGGGACTCGGAAATCATCAACGAAATGTGTTCACGGTGACGCATGGATTCGACAAATCCCAAAAAAACCCCTAGGGACTCGAAATCATCAACGAATCCTTGTCACGGGTGACAGATGGATTCGACAGCCCAAAAAGCCCTTGGGACTCGTAAATCACAACAAAATTCCCCTAGGGACTCGTAAATCATCAACGAAATGTCACGGGTGACGCATGGATTCGATCAATCCCATGACAAGAACAACAACCCCTAGGGACTCGAAATCATCAACGAAATGCGGTGTCACGGTGACGCATGGATTCGACCAAATGCCCCAAACAAATCACTGACTCCCTAGGACTCAGAAATCATCAACGAAATGCTGTCACGGGTGACGCATGGATTCGATATCCCAAAAACCCCCTAGGGACTCAGAAATCATCAACGAAACGTGTGTCGGGTGATGGTGACGCATGGATTCGATCAATCCCAAACAAATCCCCCCTAGGGACTCAAAATCATCAACGAAAGTGTCCGTCACGGGTGACGCATGGATTCGAAAGCCCAAACAGCCCCTAGGGACTCGTAAATCATCAACGAAGCTCGGGTGACGCATGGTGACGCATGGATTCGGGACTCCAAACTACACACCCCTAGGGACTCGGAAATCATCAACGAAATGTCGTGTCACGGGTGACGCATGGATTCGATGACCCAACAAAGCCCCTAGGGACTCGTAAATCAATCAACAACGAACTGTGTCACGGTGACGCATGGATTCGATCAACCCAAACATCCCCTAGGGACTCGAAATCATCAAACGAACGGTGTCACGGGTGACGCATGGATTCGACAGCCCAAACAGCCCCTAAGGCATTTAGAAATCATCAACCAAACTAATGTCACGGGTGACGCATGGATTCGACCAAAAGCCCATCCAAAGGCCCGACTAGGGACTCGTAATCATCAACGAACTTGGTGACGGTGACGCATGGATTCGAAAATCCCAAACAGCCCCTAGGGACTCGAAATCATCAACGAAATGTGTCACGGTGACGCATGGATTCGATAGCCCAAAAGAGCCCCTAGGGACTCGAAATCATCAACGAAAATGTGTCAGGGTGACGCATGGATTCGATATCATCAAAAAATCCCCTAGGGACTCGTAAATCATCAACGAACCGTGTCTCGGGTGACGCATGGATTCGACAAGCCCAAACAGCCCCTAGGGACTCGAAATCATCAACGAAATGTGCTCTCGGTGACGCATGGATTCGATAGCCCAAAAAGAGCCCCTAGGGACTCAAAAATCATCAAAAAATGTGTCACGGGTGACGCATGGATTCGACGAAAGCCAAAAAAGCCCCTAGGGACTCATAAATCATCAACGGAAGCTGTCTCTCGGTGACGCATGGATTCGAAATCCCAAAAAGAGCCCCTAGGGACTTAGAAATCATCAACGAAAAGCTGTCACGGGTGACGCATGGATTCGACATCCCAAAGAGCCCCTCGGGACACGTAAATCATCAACGAAATCGTGTCACGGTGACGCATGGATTCGATGTTGGCAACCAAACAGCCCCTAGGGACTCAGAAATCATCAACGAAATGCTGTCTCGGGTGACGCATGGATTCGATATCCCACACAGCCCCTAGGGACTCAGAAATCATCAACGAAATGTGTCTCGGGTGACGCATGGATTCGATATCCCACACAGCCCCTAGGGACTCGTAAATCATCAACGAAATGGCATCTTGTCATGTGATCGGGTGACGCATGGATTCGATCAACCAAAAGACCCCTAGGGACTCGAAAATCATCAACGAAATGGTGTCACGGTGACGCATGGATTCGATGATATCCCAAACAGCCCCTAGGGACTCGAAATCATCAATCGAAATCAACGAAATGCTCGTGTCACGGGTGACGCATGGATTCGACAGCCCAAAAGCCCCCTAGGGACTCGATAAATCATCAACGAAATGTGTCCCACGGTGACGCATGGAATTCGACAGCCCAAACGAGCCCCTAGGGACTCAGAAATCATCAACGAACCGTCTGTCACGGTGACGCATGGATTCGAAAGCCCAAAAAGCCCCTAGGGGGTACTCGAAATCATCAACGAATCGTTCTTCACCGGTGACGCATGGATTCGATCAAGATCCAAAGACCCCCTAGGGACTCGTGAAATCATCAACGAAAATGTGTCTCGGTGACGCATGGATTCGATCATCAAACAAAGCCCCTAGGGACTCGTGGACGAAATCATCAACGAACCAAGGTGTCTCGGTGACGCATGGATTCGAAGACAAAAAAGCCCCTAGGGACTCGTAAAATCATCAACGAACCGGGTCACGGTGACGCATGGATTCGAAATCACTCAAACAGCCCCTAGGGACTCGTAAATCATCAACGAAAGTGCTGTCACGGGTGACGCATGGATTCGACACAAAAAAAGCCCCTAGGGACTCGTAAATCATCAACGAAATGGCGTGTCACGGTGACGCATGGATTCGACATCCCAAAACAAAGCCCCTATGGACTCGAAATCATCAACGAAATGTTGTCACGGGTGACGCATGGATTCGATAGCCCCAAACATCCCCTAGGGACTCGAAATCATCAAACGACGCATGGTTCCATGGGTGACGCATGGATTCGAATCCAAGCCCCAAACAGCCCCTAGGACTCGGAAATCATCAACGAAAACGGTGTCACGGGTGACGCATGGATTCGACACCCAAATGAGCCCCTAGGGACTCAAAAATCATCAACGAAACGTACGTCACGGTGACGCATGGATTCGACAATGCAAAACAGCCCCTAGGGACTCGTAAATCATCAACGAAATCGTGTCACGGTGACGCATGGATTCGATAGCCCAAACAAGCCCCTAGGGACTCGTAAATCATCAACGAAAGTTGTCTCGGGTGACGCATGGATTCGACAACCCAAACAAACCCCTAGGGACTCGTAAATCATCAACGAAATGCGCTGTCACGGTGACGCATGGATTCGACAATCCCCAAAGAGCCCCTAGGGACTAAGAAATCATCAACGAAATGTCGTCACGGTGACGCATGGATTCGACAGCCCAAAGAGCCCCCTAGGGACTCGGAAATCATCAACGAAATGCTGTCACGGGTGACGCATGGATTCGATAGCCCAAACAACCCCTAGGGACTTAGAAATCATCAACGAAACCGCTGTCACGGGTGACGCATGGATTCGAGACATCCCAAACAGCGCCTAGGGACTTAGAAATCATCAACGAATTGATGTCACGGGTGACGCATGGATTCGACAACCCAAACACCCCTAGGGACTCGTAAATCATCAACGAAACGGTCGTCACGGTGACGCATGGATTCGATATCCCAAACAGCCCCTAGGGACTCGGAAATCATCAACGAAAGTCCTGCCACGGGTGACGCATGGATTCGATCAAAGACAAACAGCCCCTAGGGACTCGAAATCATCAACAACAAAAGTACTTTCACGGTGAGGTATAGATTCGACAACGCAAACGCCTCCCTACGGACTCACACATCATCAA